>ATSW01062300.1:0-14726 GCA_000444245.1 Botryllus schlosseri | reverse complement strand
TGCAACCCTAGTTACGACATATAATAGCTTGTCTGGTATACATACATGTAGCATAATCAAACGCAATGAAAATAATTGCATGTGCATGTAATTGGAAAGCGACTGGCATGTATTTTGAACTATAAAGTCCACCTTCTCCACAACTACGCAATGTATCTCTGAACACACTGTCTGTTGATTTCATTTGTTTTACGTGTTTGCTGCCATACCCATGGCACACCTTTCTTGTGAGTGAGATCGTTGATATTTTCAAAGCACAACAGAAACAGTACGGGTCACTTAGCACTTACGCAACTTGAACAACACTATCGCTTGATTTACTATTATACAATTAGAAAAACAAGACAATAGAATAGTCACGACTCACGAGTGTACCAGAGCTGCAACACCAATGGCTTACGAGGTCGATTCCAACCGAGGTCAACTCCAGAAATAATAGCTGCGTAAGTGTCGAGAGCTCAAATGTCATACTCGGGTGTTCTGAAGCTTTTTCAGTACCGAATTTACACGCCTCTTGCGATTGCGAATTATATTCTCAAAGGAAAATTATCGTTCGATACTTCCTACACATCACATCATCCAAAACACGAGGTTCGGGCTATGCATTGTCACGGCGTTACGCTATTTTTATGCCCATACGAAATTATTTCTGAACAAGCTCAACGGGTGATTATTTTTTGTGAAATGAAAGGTCGCCCATATCTCCATTTCTCCATGTGCATGACGTCATAATTGGTGATACTCGCAAAGTCGACTTGACTCAAAGTTTAATACTCGACTCGGCATCGAATCATCTGCGATTACATGTATAGCCCACTCGATTTTGCCTAATCCATAGGGTTCTACACCCGCCACAGTAATTTTATAGTGACTCACAGAAATGAGGTTTATTTCTGAAAATGAGAGAATATATATCCCTGAAATGGCGACCAGTGATACTACCGGTAGGTCATCAGGTCATCCGGTGGATTATACAGTCATCATATTCTATAGGCCAGTGGTTCACAATATTAGTGTGATGATTGGACTGCTTAGGGGTGGCGCGAGATAGTGTAGTAAACAAGGTCGATGTATAACTAAAATTAATGAATCCCTATTCTGAAGCGTGGTATAATCGGCGGTTTTATTATTTGTACCATCTCAAGACTACTCACTATGTACAATGCCATGCAATGAACTCAGCCTTCAGCCTAATGCCAATGTTCGATCTTTATCTTTCACTTTAGGCTTCCTCGCTCTTTTCATCATCTTCCTTGGATTGATCATTGGTCTGGTATTTCTGTGGACTTCATATTGTGAAGTCGCTGTAAGAACCGCGACGTAGGAGGGGGATCTCAGAAAAACTCCGGCGCTACGGAACTTCCTACCTACTATACTTAGAATCGAACCGGGGTCTTCACCGTCAATGGTGGTGGTGCGCGAACTCGCCCACATATATAGTAGCATTTTGGATGGGGATAATTAAAAAAGGTCACTCTGGCAATTGGGCCGTTGTGTTGAGGTCTGGTCGAAGGTTTCAACCTATAGTCACTCCCATCAGAAGAACCGAGGGATGTGCAGTGACATGAGGCAAGTTGATGGCCTTTTTCTGTTTCTTCTTTCAGTCAGCACCTTGTCAAATCTTCGACATCTGTGGTCATTCTCAGGTTTGTGGAGTCGGAGTCGGTGGAGTCGGAGTCGGAGTCGTGAAAACTATAATGGATGGAGTCGGAGTCGTGGAAAAAATACTGACTGGAGTCGGAGTCAGAGTTTGTGAAAATGACCCTGACTTCGACTCCGACTCCGACTCCAACTTCTCTATCATGAAAACATTTGCTTTCAAAGGATTTTCAATAGAATTTTTATGTACCACCAATCACTGGTATTAATAACCATACAGATCAGGTGCGGCCAGCCCGTGGCACGCAGGCCAACTTTGGCACACGAGAAGGTTTGGTGTGGCCTGCGAGGTAATTTTCGAAATTATTTATAACATCAGGCACAATTGCAAGGTCAACCAAAATTTGATTAGCATGACCGCGAATTTTGATGATGACTGAAACAACAGTTCTGACGCATTGACGTATCCAGGGGCCAGCCACATTTATCCCAGATCTTCGTATTTGACCATAAATTGGAATATTGCATAACAGATTTATTTGACTTGAAATTTTTCTCGGTACTTCGCATGATTCATTGTCACTAGATTTCTTGCATTCAGTATTGGAGCCCCCTTCTGAAAATTATAAATACATGCTATTCACAGAATTGAGTCTAACTATATTTGCAATTAGGAGATAACGTGTCGTCCAACATGCGGCCTCGCTTGTGCACTCGCGGCGAGATCGTCGACGACGAAACATTTGCACAAAATGAAAGAGGCATGTTCACCGATACCGTCGATTTTGCTGTGTCTAAACGTCGAATAATCCTGTCCTTGCCAAATGAGCCCAGTAGTATACAGATACGACCCCCAATGTATGTTAGCAACATATTTATTGATATAATTCAGTCATTATCTTGCAAAGAAATTTCGCGCTTCACGCGACCAGGGCCTGATTGCACACTGCACAGTTGCATGACATATTGTTATCAATTTTAGAGCGTATTAATATAAGTCTTGTTTGCATTGTTATCTAATTCGGTTCGCTCCTATCGGACGAATAGAAAAAGGTTATCAACATTCCAGTAAATCTCATGTGTCCCTTTGGCCGAAAAAGTTGCCCACCCCTATTATCGATAAAATTAGACATTACTTGCAAATTACAACTCAGTTGCAGAGGGGAAGAAAATCGTAATATGCGTTTTCGCGATGCGATCAAATTGATGCAATTTTTGGAATTATACCATGATACTGTGACAGAGCAAATGCATCGGCTGGTTTTGTAAAATTGTATAAATGATGTAAATATAACCAAACGATGCTTCCCACTTGACAAAACTAAAACTATTTGTAGTATAGCTTAGCTGTTTGGGTCGAACAAATGATTAAGAAATACTGCAAGTCCCAATCCTTGTATACTTGACTAATTACATGTAGACTAGACATAGGCTATGGTCTTTGACTACTTAACTAAATTCCATTTATGACCAATGTTTGTTAGTAGTAAGAGTGTGTGTGCTTGTAATCAGTATAGTGTGCAATGACAAAATTAGTAAGTTCAATCTCTGTATTAGTTGCTGACTCATACATAAGAGCTACACTTGGATTTTTTTATCTACATTTTTATTATACAGGATTGGATATATGCCTTATTTGAATGATTCATACATTTCAGGATTTAGAGAGTCCATGTTATAAAAACTTGAAAAAGGAAGGATATTTAGCAAATCTTTCTTTCATGTTAATTGCATAGTGGATAATTCGAGCTGAGCAACAATGAAACAATTTTGCATGCCATCGGTAATCATATGTTTGCAGGTGTCTAATGGTTGTATGATAGTCATTTAACCGACAGTGTGGCATATAATTTTCGAAGTAAATTGGTAATACTGTTGGAGTCGGAGTCGGAGTCGGTACGTTTAAAGACCCAGGAGTCGGAGTCGGAGTCGGTACGTTAAAAGACTCAGGAGTCGGAGTCGGTATATTGAAAATGTGTGGAGTCGGAGTCGGAGCCGGAGTCGGTGGTAAAATTTACCGACTCCACAGCCCTGGTCATTCTACACCAGACCGATATTGCTTATAATGATTCTCGTTATAGCACGGTCCACTTTTATCCAGACATTTTGTAGGACACCGGTTAAGCAGATCGGATGGCGAGGAGGAACCTAAATAAACCGACAACACTTAGGAACGGATTTTTGACTCGACCTTAGTCGGACTCGAACCAACGACCCATTTGTGTTGCAGGCTTGCAGCGATGCAACGTACCATTACTCAGGGTACTCGAAGTGCAATAGCGTGTTGCGAACTATTCTTCCCATTGAGAGGGTGTCTAAAAAGTTGAAAATCACTGATAATGGCTTATATATGTTATAGCTACAAATAAATACAGTTAAAAATATAATGCAATACTTCACATCCAGTGTCCATGCCGCCTATTTGCATGCCTTATGTCAAGGGTAGACAACTCAAATTGGGTCGCGAGTCACTTTTCAAATGTCGTAGAAGCCGTGGGCTACAAGAATGCAATATCGAAACGAAATAGGCCACACAGGTGACCAACCATGTTTTAAAACTTTACTTCAGTACGACGCTGTGCTCTAACATGGGTGATAGGCATAGTTACCACAAAAGTATTAATCTTTTATTAAATAAGTCAAATACAATATAAATACCTGACAACGAATTTCAGGGACTACGGAATCGATATTGGGGCTAGGGAGACACGTTACTAGCTGAAAGATAGGGTTAACGTCCTTCTAGGACAGGGGCGGGCAACTTCCCGGCGGGCCTGATATGGGAAAATGAAATAATTTGCGGGCCGAACTACAGAATCGGTACATTAATCGCGTATATATGCATCCTCGTATTTAATGTAAAGGTAAACAGCAAGTTTAAAGCATAGAGATTAAAACAGTATATTTAACGAATCTATTAACCTAATGTACTTTAACAGCTAATCAAGTCAATCAGACATATGTATTCGATCAACGTTGCCAACGAGTTCTTTGAACTCTGGCTGCATGTCGGATGTAGGAAACCTTAGTAAAGACGGCACGCTAACATCGGTTTGATTGGAACGCAGCATTGTCTTGTTAATGTTCATGATGATCGAAAATATTTGTTCGCAATTACATGTAGACCCGAAAAAAACTAGTAGTTTCATGGCCATCTTCCTCAGGTTGGAAAACTTGAATTCACTCTGTGACGCATGAATTTTTTCAATACTTTTGGATTAGAATTTCACTTTCAGAATAGATACTCTCTGTGAGCCGCTAAAAAATCCCGTCTATGGCCGTATGTTGCCCGCCCCTATACTAGGACGATTTTTCCTCCTTTTTCAAGAAATCTAAAATGTCCTCCGAGGACGCCAAAATGTTCTCCTTTTTAGCAACTTGTATTCCTTTATAGCTTTAACAGCCAGGCGATTGTATAGGCAGGACTGAAAAACGACAGAAACGACGCAAAATCCGGATTTTGACGTCGTTGACTGCAGCAAGAAGCCGGTCGTCCGGGTGTCAACCTGGAAAAATGATCATTTCGTTTTAGTGAACACAACATTACTTCCTGTAAAAATTTTCAAATTACCCGTTTTATCTTTCGATGTTATAAGTTTTGCGATTCGTTAAAAGTGTCCTCTTTTCCGGATCTCAAAATATGTTGAGACTATCTCCTTCGAAAGATTCATCAAGTGGGCACGCCCTAAGCCGTTTTCTTACCGTCTCGGTCTTGGCAGTGTCTGGGCCACTGCACGTCAAGGCAATATTCCCAATTGCACATTGATATCAGCTGATTCTCCCTCGATCGATAGCTGTTGCAATCGCCGAAGCCGTTTCAGCTGGTGAGGAATAGTCATGTTTGTCACAGGTGAATAGTTTATTTTGAAACAAGAACAAAAGCATTAAGCAACAGCAACATTTTGAAACTGAAATAAAATAGACCATTTATAATTCTTTACTTAGCGTTCTTCCAAAATCTAAAATCAGATCTCGGGCCGTAAAATATGAGCTGGCGAGCCGCGTGTTATTGACTCCTGCTCTAAGCCAGAGTGGGTGTCTGAATAAAAGACTACTCCAAGTCGTTTCGTAACCCTCTATCTTTTCATCATATCGCAATCTTGTGGTGTTTTGATTTGCATTACTGAAATTTCAAAAGTTTTAAAATCTTTCCATTTTCCTTTGCGGACAGGTTGCTCCCCGGATTATGTGTGTATTTACCAGTTTTACTGTAAATAAATAATAATAATGCTATGTATAACAATATATGTCGGTGTAATACGCATAATTTTTGCCACACAAACGAGATGAACGAGTTACACAATTTCAAGCAGGCAGAAAAGTAAATTTCACACGTAGATTTTCGCCGCCCGGGCCTCTGATTATTTTTCGTATTCCACTACCGCACAAACTTTCCCCACATCCTCACGGTTTAGCTTCGCGGTGAACTATTGCTACAAATTGGCTTGTGATGCAACAATCACGAACATGTCCGTTGATCAATTTAATGAAAATATTCGACGCTTTATCGCCACCACGCGTCTTAATTTAGTAGCATGGTTATCGATGCTGCATACTCAAGTTTTAAGTGGCCAGCATCGCAGCGGTACGACCCGATGCATCTAACACCAATAAAGAGTACCACCGAAGTCGACTTCTCATCTCCACCCGATATCTAAAGCCGTGCTAAAGTGAAACCGTGATGTAAATCGGATATTTGGGAATATAAAAAATAGTACCTACCTTGTGTAAAATGACAATTGATGTCGAAGAACCATGAACACCAAACAACCGCAACAACAACAGTGACAACAACACTTTTATTAGCCAACTTTCCGTCCCGTAGCAAACAAGCGAAGAAAATCGACCTGAGTGTCAGTTTATTTTTTATTTGTGGTCGGTGATATAGGCCTAGGTGTGGAAGGATTATTATTTTTTATTTACATCACCATCGATTTCACGTGGTTCGGTAATAAAATTGACCAATTTCCAGCACGTCAGCATCATATTTTGTCATTGATTAGCAATGTCTTTATCCAAATCATATCATAGTCCCTTTTAAAAATGTAAATGCGTGGATAAACAGCATGCACATTTCAGGCATACCTAGAACACGATGCTTGGTCGATTGGTTATGGCGAAGTGACGAAATTTTATACGGTAAATTATATTATTTCAAACAATGGTCAAAATTACAATTTCCGAGTTTGCTCATCCGGAAGATGGTGCTGATGGATCGAAGCAGTATTCTCCAAGATAGCTTTAAGTTGGTGAAATCATATCGGGTAGCTGGTGCTAGTAAGTCTGCTGCCAGATTGACTGCCATACTCAATACTCATGTTCATTATTAGTTAGAAAGCATAGTCACCGTGACTTACCACTAAATTTCGATTTGAAACGTGCCGACTACGGTTATATTCACTAACTCTTTGTTTTCGCGGCTCTTCGGGTATGAATTCAAACTCTTTTCGCTAAGAGTGTAGGTCTTAACCATTTGATAATATATATCGGTTACATATTTTACGTGATTGAGTGAACACTATTACCATAGTGTCCTATATGGTGTCGACAAAAGCAAATCTCAAATCCCAAACTTTTAGGTATACTTTGTGGAAGGTGGATTCGTGATAGTAAGGTCGCGAAATATCCCGATCGAATTGTGACTAAATGGCTTTATTATTGAGGGACCTGTAAGAGCACATCAGGTTTTAACACTGAAGATATGGCGCACACGACAAATCCCCTGTAGTGAACTTCGATTTCATGCCAACATGACGTCACAATCCTTCAATTTTTATTTCACAGTTGACATAGTTATGTTGCACCTTGTCAATTACAAGGCCAAGGTTTTAGCGCTGCCGATCTCTTAGGCACCGCACTTCGCCCAGCCACATGTTAGCCAAAAATCCATGGCTTAATGTGTCCCGGCGCTAAGTGGTTGTCCTCAAAATGTCTGTGTCTCGAGTCCTGAACCCACTCGTTGCACACCGCTATATTATAGAATCCAAACGGTCTCCGACTGTGTTTCTATAGAAACCAATGTTGAAGAAATATTGTAATGAACTCAAATCAATTTGTGTAACAAATTGTATTTTCATGATAAAGTAATATTGAACAGTAGCGTCTTTTCTAGCTGTCCCGCTAATTGGCTATAGAATCGAACTCAGTGGCCTCGGATATGTATAGACATGAACAGAATTTCAACACACAATAAATACATATATTAAAAGATTGCTCTGATGCCGTCAAGGCCCACAATTACACCACTCGTCACTCATGCTTGGGTCGCGACCCATAATTTAAAAAACCGGGCTTTAAAAGGAGACTGATTCGCAGTACTTTTTGGTAATATGAGTCTGTAATGATGGTCTTTACTACTATCTTCATGCCTCGTGCTGTTCGAACCGTAATTACGAAATTATAATGATTGATTAGGGAAAGATAGAAGGAACTAAATTTTACATAATTTTCTCGCGTGTCGTGGGGTCAGATGTGGTGGTTTAGTGTATCCCTGATACACCAGCTTTTTAATCAGAAATATTAATTTACTACGGCTGTTGCGAGACAGAATTCTTGTAAAAGCAACGATTATGGTAGTGCGTCGGAAGTCAAACAAGCTTTGTACAAAGGCATCTCAATGTCTCAGAGTTACGGAGATACTGTATGTAAATTTCCTATTCAGTTTATTTGAATATTCCCCGTCAGAAGAGTAACAAAATATACACAAATTTCATCCACCCCAATCTGGTCCACGTGTGTCATCCGCACTGCAATTTTTCATCCGCACAAGACCGTAAACCATCCGACAGGTTGAAAAGCTCCGTTGGATTATGGTATGAAAGTTGGCTGTCACTAGTCTGCTTCCATAATCACACAGTTTTCGGCTATATTTTTCCACTAGTTTACTTCCATTTACCTGGAGAGAGATTTCAGCCACGCTAACAGAGCTGTCGAATGGTACTACTCGACCTCCATAACCACAGATATTTCTGTCACGCTATAATAGCCGTTGAATGTTACCGTATTTAATTTAAACATTACATGGTCAGTTACTTTGTAAAATCGGTCTCATTTAAATATCTATTCGTAGACATGCTGTTCTGCCGTTAATTCGCGATAAGGAGCACACGAAACGCCGTCGCCCATGTGTTAGACGATAGTCTGCAAGAATTCTCTTTCCCGGTTTTCAAAAGCGGCCTTGGACGGCTTTAAGCATAACTAATATCCCTCATTTTAGCATTCATATACAGAAATTGACTGTACCTATTCACAGAAACAAACTACAGCTGTCGTCTATCATGTTCTGTGGCATATTTAGAGGTCAATCAGAGCCGCAACAAGGCTATTTTAGAGCCTCGGTTGGGAATCATTGATATAGATTAATATAAAGCTTTCACGGCCGCTGTTTAGATAGTTTTAAGCTTTCAAATCGTCGTGACCGAAGTGCACTAGGCAACAGAAAGCAGACGAGTCACACTATAACTTATCACGGAGTGTCGAAGGGCGCTTTAGTTGCTATCGCTACAACCTATTCTATTTGAATCACAAAAGTGACGAGTACTGCTGTAAAGGCAACCGCAATGTACATACTATTATTTACGAGGGGCGGGTGATTACTTGAGTGTGTCTCTACAATGCCTGACTGAACCACCGGTACCGACGAGGGGCGGGTGATTACATAAGTGTGTCTCAGCAATGTCTGCAGTGGTGCACCGGTGGTTCAGTAACTGCATACATTGCAGCGACACACTTGAGTATTCACCCGTCTGTCATTTCCAAACCCCTATATTTGATTCCTTTTAATACGCGTTAGAACGCACATACCAAAATACGATATTTCTTCTTCTCCCCAGCACTTATTTAACCCATGCACTGAAGACATCAACAATAGTCATGCGACGAAAGTATTAATATGCACTTTTTCGTGAGGCATCACCCACCAATTCCTACTTCCATACTCACCCAGTTCTCGGCTATACCTTTTCTCTATATAGGTTACTTCCATTTACCTGGAGAGAGTTTTCAGCCACGCTAACAGAGACGTCGAATGGTACCACTCGACCTCTCTGACCACAGATATTCCTGCCACGCTATAGCAGCCGTTGAATGTTACTGTACTTCCTTTAAAAATTAAATGGTCAGTTCCTTTGTCCAATGGGTTTCATTTAAATATCTATTCGTAGACATGCTGCCCTGCCGTTAACTCGTGATAAAGAGCACGCGAAACGCCGTCGAGTTCATAATATTATATTGTAATGAATGTAGTCCTGAGAGTAATTGACAAAAATGTAAAATTTCACAAAATGTAGTTACATTATTCCGAGTTCTCCGCAATTGTCGGCTTCTAACCGTTATCCACATGATGACAATATAGAATCAGAAATCATCACACTGTAACATTCAGCAAAGCACTAAAAAACGCAGGGTTTTCCAGCACGCGTTTCGCCGCTATATTTCGCGAAACAGTTCAACAGTATGCCTTCCACAATTCTGATATATTATTGAATTCCAACACTACCAGATTTCGAGCCGGTATTTTACCAACTGTTTTGTGGGTATAATTAGGGTTACCATATTTGGGAATCGGGAAAGAAGGACACTTTTTCAAAATTTTCAAACTTAGAATATTGGAGTAAAATTCGGAAAAATGGTACTTTTTTCACAGTATTATGTTTTTTTGACAAAAATGGTCGTCACTTTCCTTCGAACCACGAATTTCCTATTTGGCATCATTTATGCCCATTTTCACTCGAATCTATCCACCATCATATCTCTCAACCAAAACTGACGGAGCGAAGTGGAAATGCACATGGACGAACATGAACAGGCTCCCCATTGTTCTATTTGTTTCTTCGAGGTGTGAGCAACAGCACGCGCTCCCCAATATCCAAATAAATCGCCCGATATTCCATTGGGTCGTAAAATAGGCCAAATGGATCGGGTTGATAACGCACTGGTTCGCCTCGCGCTTTACAGGCGCCAGCATTGTCTTCGGACGATGGAACGTTACTGCTGGCGTACCTCTTCGTCCATAACTTGGCCGTCTTTGAGTATAACAAAGGGTCCTGTCGATACATAATTACACTCTCGGTATCCAAAAGATTGTCGGCATCGGGAGCAGGAAGCAGGGAACACATTGATAAAAGCAAGTTCGACGTCGTAGCAGGGTTGTAACCAAAGTCACATGGTTCCGAGTCACGAGTCAATCTTGCTTTTGTGGTTTTGACTCGAGTCAAGTCGAGTCATTTTCAATTCATCACCGAGTCGAGTCCGAGTCCAAGTCACCGTTTCAAGGGTCAAGTCCGAGTCATGGCGTTATGACTCGAGTCCGAGTCCAAGTCACAGTATTGAAGTCATGTTCAATCATATTTTCAATCCTGCTTTGGTGATATCGAATTCCTTGCCTGCCAAACATGCTTATTTTGTCCCTATCAGACTCTTGGCACATGTTTATTTAGGCAGATAACGGTCAGTTCCTGGCCTCATTTACCGATGCTAGAGATAGACTAGATAGGCCGCCAATATGATAACTTTACTAATCTTAGAACTTAAAATCGAAGATCTGTCTTGTCAGTCTGATACATCACAAATACAAGCATTCTGTTTTTATTACGAGCACATCGGCGACAGCTTGCAAATAGCTGATAGAGAACCAACGAATTCACGTCTGCATGCTATCTGATAGAAAACCAACGAATTCACGTCTAGATACCAGCTGATAGAGAATGAACAAATGCATGTTTATGTCTGGAGAGGTATTTTCACCAGGCCAGCATGCTGTAGAAGCGTGCATGCAGCTATGTGCAGTGACAAAAGAACAGATACCTTTTGATATTACTTGAAGTTTTCCCAATTGCATTACAGACTACATCGCATTTACAGCATTGGAGAAATAATTGTACAACGGGGCTGTTCAAAAACATTTTTTTAAATTTTCCGACCACAACTTAAACATGTTAGATTGCCTAAAAAACTCGAATTTGGCTCAATTCCCACCAGTACAAAGGAATGCTATGAGAGAAAATTTTGGATTAATTACAAATAGAGATTTCCGAATTTTACCGGCCACCTCATTATATGGTTAGATTGTGTAAAAATATGATTCATACCAAATTTGGGACATGAAAAAGCATTCTGCATACTTTCAGTATTTAATTATATTATATGAAAGAATTTCTCACTAAAAATACTCCAAATATTATAAAATCCAAAATTTTCTTCTCTCATATCATTGATTCTACTTTTTCAAATTGAGCCAGATTCAGTGTTCTTTTTATGCAACATAACAATTTTATCAAGTAGCCACCAAGTAAAATAAAAAAGAAGTTGTTTTTGAACAGCCCTATTGTACAAACATCACATCACAACATTAGCCATTCATTATTACTAACGTGCACAATGCACATACCTAACAAAACGTCAAATGGACAGAGGGTATTGTGTGTTTTCACAGACAGCAGATCAAATTAATGATGAGTTACACCTAAAAAATACCAAAGTGGAAAGGAGATCCTCAGATATATTAAAGCGTCATGGCCTTAGATAGGGTTACCATATTTTTGTAACACAAATTCCGGACGCTCTTCAGCGCCCACTAGCTAATTTCAAAATGAGGTATGAGCTCATTGTCGATCAATATGACATCTCAATAGCAAAGCTTTGTCTATCGACTAGAGGTGGTCATGATCCGGTTCAGGAGTACGTGGTTGTGTTGTAAGTTGTAGCCCGGGCCGAGGCCACATTTTCTCAGTCCCCTCCCGCCAAAATAAACACTGATCTTAGGCCCACCGTAGGGTAATCCATGCAACCTCTGGGGCTTACTATATGCATCTGGTTTCTATATGCGTCTGGTCGTTAAATGATTGAATGAATTATGTGAATAATATTGGTTCTTCCATATATTACTATATAATTTCATCCTCTCTCCGCCCACATGATCAGAGTTAGCGGTAGAGCTTGTGGAGGATTATGTCTTCAAAAATGCAAGGAGCGTAATTTTACATAGTAAAGTCATCATGCTCATGTCACATCGATAAGATTATTTATCAGCCTAATGCCTGTGTGCACTGCACCACTGAGCTGCAAACGCCGCACACCTGGTGGTTTCTAACCGTTTATGGTCGCGACTCCATTTTCAATATGAAAATGTTGCGTGGCGCAGCTCAAAATTTGATAAGCTGATTACTAATTAAAGGTCGGCACATTTGCCCAGACTTATCCACGGCCTATTTGGAAGCTGATTTGATTACGTTCAACATCTTCGCGAACTCCAAAATAAAGGCAAACTACCCCCAGGTCTAGAACCAGTATCTTTGAATAAAGCATAAGCGTAAACCGACTCTACGAATATACCGTTATCTTGTAATCGTAATTGCGATTACAATTAGACTTATTTCTGTAACTGAAGGTTATTTTTATTTATTTTTGATCGTAGTAATGCGAGGGTGGTAGTCCCCATATTTAAGCCGACATATGTGATAATAAATCGCGCCTAGCGCGAACAAAAATTTCATGGAGCATAAATCAACCCAAAACTAATATTGTTTATGTAGATTTAGGCAATTTTTTTTAGCTGACTTCAAAATTCCGGACATTTCGGCATATTTTCGAAATTCCTCCCGGATGCAGTTTTAACAGCGAAATTCCGGACATGTCCGGGAAATTCCAGACGTCTGCAAACCCTAACTTAGAATAAACGCATCTCTACTGAATACACGTTACCACTGGCGCACTAGATGCAGGAATTGACAAGCATTTTTGAACCACAGTGAAGAGCATTGGATACTCATTCTTTCTAGTCGCCCAAAAATGCAAAGAATCATCGCTTTCAAATCTACACAATAGCTTATCAGTCTCTTCCAAGTACTTCACCATCTTAGTCATTGGATTGGCTTTAATTGAACTTGGCTTCGATTGTTTGCTTGTATAATTGAAAAGTCTTGAGTACTTTAATTGTGGAGGATCTATTACCCCTTCATTACTGGATGATTTTGTACGATGCATTGCTACTATATATACCATTGTCTATTGATTTTACGGCGGCATATCTGATATCAGACGAGTGCAACGAAAGCAGTGGTGACAAATAACGATCTCGGCAGAATACGTCAGATGCGTTGATCTAGCAATTACGATTCGCCAATTTCTTCATCTTCAAGTCATATAAAATAAGCCGAGTCAATGACTTGGGTCGAGTCATGCGTAATGACTTGGGTACAAGTCGAGTCAATTCAAATATTGACTCGAGTCGAGTCAGTTTACCATTTGAAGAAAATGACTCGAGTCAAGTCGAGTCATAGAAAAATCGTGACTCGAGTCATTATAACCCTGCGTCGTAGTGATTGGTGATCATTGCTTTTGCAAAATATCCGTGCATATTGTTCCACTTTCACTAACATTGGGATAAAATATTTTGGTCTGGAATCGTATTTTCGGCGGTTTAAACGGATATTCCGTTGAATATTTTATAAATATTTTAAATAATCCGCCTTCAAACGGCGATCCTTCGGGTCCTTCGATAGTTGCCCACCATCGGTACAGATCTGAATCGTCGACCGGCCCCGCTCTAATCGGCGAATTGCTGGGCTCCCGCTGGAATTTCTTGTACTCGTACTGTAGTCGCTTCAAAGTCATGTTTCTCTTCATGCGAAATTATGTCTGCCGTTTATATATAGATATACCATTCGCAAACAAGACTCCTAGGGAGTTCCCTGGGTACAGCGTACGGCCGAGCACGCAGTGCGTGAATGTGAGCTGAGCAACCTGGCAAATTTTGAAAAATACAAAATTAACAATGCCTTCTTCAGTTCCTGCCATCTACTTAGCGAAAGGGCCACATTGCAGACGTGTCATTGTATACGCATAGCTCAAGCCGCACCATTTTAAATCATTTTGAATCATTTGACTCATTTTGAATCATTAGCACAGCACAGCGTCCGGCTTCTCTAGCGGTAGGTTGTGGGTTCGATCCCCGGCCGGGTCATACCAAAGACTCGAAAAATGGTATCCGCAGCTATCCTGCTAGGCGCTCAGCAATCACGGATAGCATGGAGGAGAAAAAACGGGGGCGCAGACTGAGACCTCATGGGGCCGTATCGCAACTCCGTCGCCAAAGCATCTCGATGGTGCAGGCGAGAAAGAATATCATA
>ATSW01062294.1:0-18925 GCA_000444245.1 Botryllus schlosseri | reverse complement strand
AATCTAGATCAGAGGTCTCAAACTCAGAAGTGCTTGCGGGCCATTTTTCCAGTTTTGACGACGCCGCGGACCGCAGCATTTATTGGGGTATTCTATGTCTTAACAAGTAGGCCTTATATGGCGGGAAGGAATTTACCTATTGAGTGTGAGCCGATCCAGCAGACTGACAGTAAACACACATCGTCAAAATGTGATTTACGTTTGTATCAATTAAGGCCTGGCACGAAAAGAATCATCACATTTATAACTATTTGAATAGAATTGTTGTTGTACTTGATATATATTAACTATAAGATATAGACACCATATGGGCGGACAGATGTATGATGCCATCATAAAAGCTATCAGGTTATAATTTTCAGCTACTATGAATATTTTGAATCCAACAGACTGATAATAGAGACTGATCTGATATCAAAACATATTTAAGTTGTGCATTGTAATTCCAATCCAGGATTCGTGTATACTTCTGATAAGTAGGCTATTAATCTCATGGCCAGATATCTTCAAATATAGGAGCAGAAAAAATATAAATATAATATAAATATATTAATGAATGTGTCCAAGTGATTGAAATGTCGCAACGCCGAATGGCCCATTGCTGTTGCATCGTTGGATGGTACCACTACGGTACTCGGTACCTTTACGTGGCCTTAATAACATGGTTTAGCGACCAAAGATGTAACTAACAGATTGCCAATGGTTGCCATAACTATACTTGCTTAGTTAGCGAAATAGCAAGCTGCGACCATCTGATCTATTACTATTCCCTTGATACGCGATTAGTTTGTTGCGTCCATGGTTCTAACAAATTTACGGCATTCCGAGTCACTTCAAGTCCACTCGAGTCATTTTCTTTTTGCCATCGAGCTTGCCCGATTCTGAGTAATTCTAAGAAAGGTCGCGTCCAAGTCCAACTCACAAATTTCAGTCTAGAATCGTCTAAGGGTCCGGTTTTGTCATCATGAATTGGAAATTAGCGAAATAGTGAGTGTTCCACTGCATGGTAGAGTTTGCAATTGATGTGACAGTGAAGTTTGATGAATAGTTTAAGGCTTTCGGGGGAATTTAAGAGGGATTTTTCACTTTATAACCTGAAAAGACATATGTGACACTTATATTTTGTCCTAAAATGTCGTTGCGGGCCGCACAAAATGATCTGGCGGGCCGCGTGTTTGAGACCTCTGATCTAGATATAGTATCCAATACCAATTGCGTACATAGTATGTCATCCATCTAGCGATAATTATGTCTACAATTGGTTGATGTCTACAATTGATGGGGTAATAGCAAAATATTCAATCTATCGGAATTTATATCGCCCCGATTTTGTGGGATAACGCGAGTTCGTTAGCGAATGAACCTAAAAGATCCTATGCAAGCTGATACATTGACAAGTGCCATGGCAAGTTACAATGGGCATTAGGACGAGATGGGTGTTAGATAGAAAGACCGTACTTCGTCAATTCGTGGTCCTACTATCGGTTCATTTCATCCCGCTGTTTCTTGTGCATTGCAATGTACATTGTGCGTCTTAGAAGCCGCTGAATACTAAGTTCGCAAAATGAGTGAATGAACACACATTTACAAAGCATGATCGAACATTGGGTATGTTCTTTTATTTGGTATTGTAAAATTAAAGGAGTCAAGTACCCATAATTGCGAGTCATGCACGTTTTAAGCATAATCAAAACAGCACGAGAATTGACTAATTGATCTTTATCGTGGTATTGATACACCTAAGCTGATGACAGTCCCCCAAACAATTCCGCAAGTCTTCATTTCCTAGGTTCACCCGCAGTTGCTGATAAGCCCGTTTCATCGCCCGCCATTTATCACAAGCTTTTCATTCGCCGAGGATGTTTGAATTTCAATTAGAATCGCCAAGGAGCCATTGATACACGTGTGGCGATGATACTTGAAATCACGATTCAAAAGCTTGGTATCAATTGTCTCGGATGAGTTTATCAGATCACTTATTTGGTGTGCGCGCCATCATTTACGAACAAGTTTGTAATACAGATATTGACCAACGGAACAGATAAACCAGCGGAAGGTACTTCGATAACAAAAACTCATACGATTTGAAGTTCGTACAAAGTATACTATTGGGCCTATACATTTTTATTTCTAAGATGTTATAGAGACTGTGTTCGATAGTACACGCTGTAGTAAGCCATGTTAATTGAAATATGGAAGCACCGGCGCCCCTCATGTTTAAAGTCAACTTCTATGCAATAAAACATAAACTTGAATCATACCTCTAATTACATAACTATTCACTTCACGAAAATGTCATTTCCACAAACGTGCGTTTTTTTTCGATGTTTTGAATGCTGCGATACAGCCAATCGAGCTTTCAAGTTATCGAAACTATAATTCTCGTTGATTAATTACCTCTTATTGGAAAGGAGCGTATATTTTCAGTAATCGAACAAACTTCTCTCACTATTCGACTCGAATCATGATAATTAAATCTCGATCCGGATTCGAGTAGGCTTATACTCGCATTATTGTGGCAGGCAATCCCTAGAAATCAGGTGACATTGCTGAATGGAAGCCATGACATCTGATGAATTGTGCAAGAAGGAATCGCATTTATCACGCGAGTAACGGAAATAATTGAACAGGCTCCAGAAGTGGAAAATTTTTGCAAATTTTTGTCAAACGGGTGTCTGACTATTAAATATGAACTGGAAGATCACCTTTTGGTCATATGCATAAAATCCTTTTCACTGCTAGTTCACAAGTCTACATTTGTAGTCAGACAAAATCACAGCTCGCTTTAAACGGGCTGGTCGTTGAGGTTGCAGAGATGTCTCGGGAAATTTCAGATTTTATGGACAAGTACTATATTTTGTCCAGTGCAATTGGACGACGGTCGAAGTATAAACATTTTTGGAGCATGAAATACTATTCTACAGGTATATTTTGACGTAAACAAAACGTTATTATGTATCTCAAAATTGGGGAGGGAAGTTTATTGTAGTTGATATTATTATTATTATTAATAATATTGTTAATTAAAATAGTAATCAACTTCTCAATATATATGAGTAGATATCGATATGTAATAATAAATTTAGCTAATTAGAGAAGGTCAATTGTATCATAGGTTTTTCCGTAATCGGGATCGCGATGGTATAGGCGGGTAAGCTAAGCACAGAAGACTGCAAATTATCATACGGATATGCTCGCCATCTTTAACAGGCTATCGTGGTATTAAAACGTACATATGATGAGATTCTAAGATAAGGGCATAGTTAGACTATATTTATACGCGAGAACAACAATGTATAGTGTAACGCCGTAAGATCCGGTGATGCCGACAATACTTATATCGTCACTGTAAATCTAAATGATGTTGTTCTCCTCCATATAAGGGGGTTCACGTCTTCCGTCATATATGGTGGAATTCAATCCACCCTTAAATGTGATGGGAATGCTTTCCTACCTAATCTTTCATCCCCATCTGCCCATATCGTCGCGATATGCAGTACAGAAGAATGTGAACCCTTCTGGAAGCATCCAAATATGATATTCAATGTATTTTATTCAGTTGAATACTACCCAAGCTTAAGCTGCAGTTCGAAAACGGTCGGTTAACTGTCACCTATTATTACTATCACTTCTTTCAGAAGGAACTTGATATTCATTATCTGTAGAGTCTCGAGGTCATGCGGAAATGGTTCAAAAATTCGAAAGAGTCATTTCTTGGTGCAATATGAAAACCAGACGCGCGCAATACCAACTTCGTCTTGCCGAAATGCTGTGTATGACGTAGGGTTACGGTGTTTACTGTGTAAATCTATCGCTAAATTACCTTCAATTCCGTCGAAATACAGTTTTCACGTTTGTCATGACATTTTTTAGTCATCTTTTTACAGTCGCCAAACTCTCAGGACTACTAAAAGAGGACGAATTATAAAAATGGAGGTCTTTTGAGCACCCTCAGATGACTTCTGAAAAAAAGGACATATTCACATTAAGGAGGACATAATAATGTATCCCTAGTATGAGGTACAGTCCGATTCGATGAGTGCTTTCAACGTCAAGCTTCAGATAGATCCATTCTGACCGGATTCAAAATGATAAATTGGTTTCAATCTGATGTTACGTGTTACAACATCAAATCTGAAATCAAGAAGTACAGGGATGAAGCCCCGTATATCCATTGCAGAGTTGCATATATCGCCAGTTATAGATGCACTGTGCTGGATGACATAGGTACTGAGCGCAAAAGAATTGACATGAATATCACAAGGAATAACCGTTTGACGTGTCTCTACTAACTTATAGAATTCGCGAAGGTTCTCCGTCCAAGGCCAACGCCCCAAAATTTACTATCACGTTCAAACCCAAATGCGTGACGTTAGCCACTGCAAACGATAATATTCGCGGCCACCAATTCCCGTGATTGACGCACCAAATCAAACTGAACGAACGTGAAACAAATGATGATTCGACGACAGCGTATAATGGATTGCGTCGACTTCCTACCACACATTCCGAACAAACTGTAATTACGGAATAAGTAAAGAATCAATATTGACACGGAGGAGGGCGGCCGTAAAAATTATATGGTACACGGGCCGAGTAAATTGTTCATAAATTACAACTTCAAACAATTAAACTCCAAAAGATGTCCGACTGTACGTCAAAACAGGAGCCGGCGTCATAAATTAATGACAGCATATTCAAATCGAATCGCCGATTATGTCGACCTAGTTTACACGCCAGGATCGGACTAATGGGTAGCTTTATCTCCATCAGTTTGGAGCTCAGGACGGGATGAAAACATAGAAACATCCGAGTACGAGGCCATAAAGATGAATCGATTCTCGCTACTGATGCATAGCAAATCAATAAAAAGCGTTGTAAATATGTTACAAGGGTGAACGACCGAATACGAATGGAATTCAACAATTCCACGGGTATTATAGCGCTTGACTTCAGCGCTATCGTAATTTTGTTAAACGCTGAAATCTGTTGGATCCTTAAAGACTAGACGCGTCAAATACTTATCACAAATTACAATATCTCTCATTGTCATTACAGCATTAACGTCAAATCGAATCGGAAAGGTGCAGCTTTGAAACTGCTTTCGATGATATATCCAGTGCGACACTTCAGATATGTCTAACCACGGTAAAGATTCCGCTGACAAAGTATAATGGGTATCTATGCATTATTCAAGTAGGCCTATACGTGCTATTCGACAAAATTTGACTAGAGGTATTATTTTGACTTCAAAATCGGTGTAAGTGTAGGCAGTCTAAAGTTTTCACCTGTAGGCAAATACGAATTGGTTAGGCCTTACGCTTCTTTTACATTTTTAGAAAAGCGTCATTATTGAAATATAACTCCCATACTCAAGTTCGTTATGTTGTTAGACTACTTTCATTCCGACTGAATAGTTTTTGATGCAAAACTACTTACCCTTTACAGCTGGAATTTAGTAATGTGAGAAAGCAGTTTTAGGATGAGTTTGTCTCACTTTGCAAGTGAAACTATCATATCAGACTGCGGGAATAGCCTGGGGTACATTTATATATTGTCATCACTCATCAGTCACTTTGTGTTGTCGCGAAGATGCATATTGAAATTTAGAAAGTATAGTCCCCTCCTATTTACAACTAAATATATACGATACCCTGACCAGATGTACTCGGCAAAACTGCTTACTCTAGTTTTTACATCTTTTTACACTTCTACTTTTGGCAAGGTTTGGAAATCCACTACTTGAACTTAGAACTGAGTTGAATTACTTTTCCTTCTACTTGTACTTGCGCAGCCGTGCTGATTATTCCAGCAATGCTGACTTCATTCGCATAAGGCAAGTGTTAGGCTACCTGCTGTATAGCTATGTCGCATATATAGGCAATACCGTGTGTGTAAGTTATTCATCTTCTTCTTGCGCCAATATGTGACCGGATCCCAAAGAAAATTTTTTTGAAGGAATCAAGGGATTGTTAGAAGGTATAAATAGGCTACTGAGCAGTGACCTGCGCTGATTGAGGTTCATGGCTCGTGAGGCACTGACCCTTCAGAGTCTGATTTACAAATATATGTACCCAAAATGGTAGCTGATTCAGTTACCAACTTCTTTCTCATCATATACGTACCCAGTACTTTACTGAGTATAGGCGAGTTTTGGAAATGCTGTGGAATCATGCAACAAAAAGCTTTATTTGTTTAGGCTATATTGTAGAGAAATTAATTCGAAAACGTAAAGATATACAACTGAAATACGCCTGATTCCCTGTGATTTGCATTGGATCAGATACAGAAAATAAAAGTCCGTGATCGTGGCAAACAAGCTACTTGTCAATATGACAAGGAAAAATACACAGATCATTCCCCGGTTAGTGCCGTAAATGTCAATATACAATGGCTTGAAAAAGAATGCAGTGCAGTACAGTACCAGTTCGAAGCCCTAACGTTATTGATCTTTAGGCGCCTATGCTACTTTAAAACAGTTACCATCTCGGTTTGATATATCAGGATGAAGGCGTTTATGGATTGCAGATTGATGAAAAGACAAACACAGCTCCTGTTTCAGTTAAGGCAGAACCGTTGGATGTGGATTCGTGTTAACGACGAATCGTTGCCAGTCAGTCTCCATTTTTATGATATCAGACATACTTGCAAACAGTAATTCGGAATTACTATAGCGTTCACGCGAATACTCTGTTGTTGTTTTCATATAATAATGTCAATCCAGCTTCCATGGTTACCTAACACTGGATTGATTTATGTTTTATATGCTTTTCATGCAGTTTACCGATCGATCGATAAATCATTGCGCGGCATATCACTATGTATCAGTGATATTTCCAAACGAGATATGTTTGAAGCAATTTGGCATCGATGGAGCTGCCGTGCATATTGCTTAACGATTTCTTACTACGTTGGTACGTGGCTTGTCGTCGAAGTACCACCAAGTCTCATACACATTGCGCTGTACAATAAGCATATAACCTATATTAAGCTTTATCAATGTCCTGCTTTGCGCTTTTTGGTAAATGCACCACGAAGCTCTTGCTGGGATTCGTTTCGATAGACTGATTTCCCGCTGTAAATTACCGGAAAACAGACTATTCGATTGAATCCGCGTTAGAGTTTCGGAATCTGATTGAAATTAGCTGTGAAATTAGCCCATCCCTCGTCACGACACGAGGGACCAGTTACATAAAATACAATATGTGCTTCATATTGGCCTGCAAATCAATTTCCAAATTCAGGTAACAATATCTTAGGCTCAAAACCATTATATAACGTTGGTGCTCCGTAGTTTGAATATATACATTAAATATCTTGACACAATTTTCAAAAATACTAACAAGTGGAACGGGTTTCCCGTAATTCTGCCGGAGGTTCGCTAACTCTCTTGTCAGACGACGCTATCGCATCTATAGTATATTGATAGAACAGCGTTAAATGCAGTACCTCATTGGTTCTGGGTCGAGTATCGTACTTCGATTCGAGTCGAGTATCCGGGTTAGTTGCAGCGTCTGACCAGAATATAATTCATATCTTCAGATTCAGTGCGACAATATCTTTGGTCCACCATCACTTTTCATAAATTTCGAGCTCGGGTCGCAAGCTATAACATTACCACATCTGTTTACCAAGTTTGGTAGTCGTATATCTGGTCGCCCAACTGTGCGGCCACGTGCTTCGAACCTGTCCACAGGTTAGTTATCGAAAGTGACATGTAAGTTAAGTATACGACAAATAGGCAACGGCAGACCGCAAATGTGCCACGGAGATGATATGAGCCACCAGCCACCCATGAATGGTAAAAGACACAGTTGAACCCATCCTATTAGTGTGCCAAAGCTACGCCCCCAACGAATTATATTTTGAAAATATAGCCAGGCGGAACCACGTCGATATGATAGTACGGGACTTATCTTTCAGTCCTCACACTATTCAGCCTGTTACTGAATTCGTATCAGTCTCTTGACTAATTGAATTTAGCGGATGGTCAAGTTCGAACTGGTATAGTGTAGGTTACGTTATACACAAAAGCGTAGGCCTACGTATACCAAGGTATAACACGTCTGCAAATTTCTTTACAATATTTCTGACTTAGGCAACCGGTTTTTGGTGAATGCCATTGATTCGCCATGCGAACACTGTCAATAAATGTGTGCAAAGTAAATGCACTTATCAACCGTGATTCTGCGTTTAAATCTTCCCGGATGATGAAAATGAACAAATGCTCATCACCACGTATGCATTGAAAAATGTGACACTTATCACCTTATCGGTCTGGTGCGACGCAACCAGAATTTCGAATCACTATCAAGTTGACTCTAAAAGGTTACATTATAGCAATTGTGGCCGGGAAAAAACTCAAAGAGTAGTGATAGAAGTTCTGGCCGCACAGAAGGTTATATATTGGGAATTCTATGCTCAAGCTAAGACGCGAATCAATCAAAAACGACCGATGACCATCGTATCTTGGGCAATGGTCCTGTCTATTTCCAGTTTGGATTAGTGAGCAAGTATTTCACTAAAATTATATTTGAAATGGTTCTCATTCTAGCATTACAACAGTAAACAAAGATAATTGAGCCAAGGGCCAGTAATGCACGGAGCTCATCATGCACAATATTTCAAGAGTATATAGCTATCAACGTACATAAAGTGTCGAATTTCTTCCATATAGAAGCAGTGTATAGTCACAATAATGATCAGCAAGACGCTGTCAAGCGTACTTTCAAAATCACTTCCCACAAATATTGGATCCATAGTGCTTAAGAAGAGCTATAGTCTCTACGATGAAATAAACATGATAAAATTAGTGTTATCCCAAGTCCAGAAATATCATTTGAAATCCTTTGCTCTTATTACATTGAAAGATTTACAACTTGTGTTGAACAACTTCGCCATAAATAGTCGAACATTCCGGCGATATGCTGTTCACCGAATTGGCGAATGGCGTTGTAAAATCTCACATCAATAAGAAATCAACGCGCTTGTCGCACTGAAAATGTCATAATCGGCACGTTCAGTCGTTTCCCGGCATTTTAAAGCTGCTCAAGATTTACAGCATTACCATTAAATATTGGGACAACAATTTAGACCCAGCACCTGACGAACGAGTCACTCACCGGTGCTTGTTGCGAAGAATCAATCTCCCGTCTAGGTCAATAGTGACACTATATTTTTGGTCCACCTGGTATTTACTTGACATTAGTGCATGATTGATTGTGGTCAACTGCTCGGATAGAAAGGAAGTCGCATGTCTGCTGCAGAAGAACATTGGTGTGGTTTGGAATAAACGCAAAGGAAGTTTTCGGTCGGGTTCGGATCAAACTAGCATTCACTTATTTAACTGGACAAGGGGTGGCCAAAATGTTTAGATTGCGGGCCGCATTCGACATTCGAATCCATTCGCGGGCCGCACCATATAAAATTTGGATACTATGCCAAAATTAAATGTTGTTGGTTGATTGTATAGTGACTGACAACATGTAAATAATATGTGTGTATATGGATTTGAAACATTGACCAGAATATATTAGCTGGTCGTCCTCATTGTCAAAATCAGGAATGAAAGTCGGCTGTCCCGATTCTTAGAACTGGATGCAAATTTGAGTCTGTGAGCAGCGATCTGTTCATAGCTCTGCAGATTGTAGCGGAGGAGTTATAGCGTAGTGGTGACGATTAGTTCCCGGCGGCCCGGGTCGGATTCCGCTTCGAGGGTTTATCTGGGCTCCTTTTCCCCCGCGTCGCTGTTCTTGCGGCGACAAAAGAGTCCAGAAAAAGACCCTATGAAAGAACGCACTCTCAAGGAATGGAAAGAGCAAGAAGGAGCCGCGGAATAGAGATTAACGTCAAAAAAGGACTGTGACATCGTGAACTAGGTCGAGGTGGATGCCAGTCGCAACTTGTCGTTTGGCATCCCCCTATCTGTTCTATTCATTACATCGCATTGTGTCTCATCGCATTGTACATTGTGTGTGTCTTGATCAGATGAAAATATTATATGACGAATATTGATTATTATTTATTGTACTTTTGGGTTAACTCCAGCACACACAATGCTGACAGCACCATAACAATGTTTCCTTTTATTGCGCTTCTGCAATATATAAATATTATAAATATAGATACTTCTACACATACAAAGAACGAATCTATCTAACATAGTCGCGAATCGGTTTTTCCAAGTATAGCACTAAAAGTAATAAACTTGCTCGTGTTACCAATCTAAAATCACACCCGTATGGTCCGAATTAAGTAATTTACATTTCAGTTTCAGTGATGTTTAGCAATTGAAACCTTTCAAAATGCATGTGCCTCAAGGTCGGGCTATCGCGCCATCAATGAAACAAAAAATATTATGCTAATTATATAACTTATCATTATCATGTTGAAATAAATTAAGAACAAGTTCAATGAAATCGGTATCGTCGAGAAAATACCACTGCATCATTAATGTGACGGATAACAGGCATTATGTTCTTTGTGGTGGCATACAAGGTACATATTTGAACTTTGACATTGTACATTCTGTTGTGACGTCATAATAAGTGATACTCGAATACTCGATTCGACTCGAAGCATAACACGTGATTCAGAATCGATTCACTCAGGTACTCGATTTTGCCCAGCCCTACTGATACGTTCATTATACCACTGTTTCATATTTTTTAGATATGACTTCGATTTCGTCCTTCGTCGCATTTTCGTTCCTGGAATCGAGGTTGATCTTCCATTTCCAGATTGCTCGTTTCAGGTGCGTTCCGCTGATGAGAGCGCTGGAGCTTCAGTGCGAAGAAAAATTGTTTCATATCATCTGACGCTGACCTATAGCGTTAAGAAAATCACAAATTAGGTCATCAATCCTGTTTCGGATTTACAGATTTCGCGGACTTCTGAAAATGCTTCGCGGTCCCCCGGTTGAGAACTATTGCTCTAAAGACACTTCCGATCTCATACATCTCTGCACAGGAAAAATTATGTTAAATGCGCATATAGAAGAATAGTTTTGCAAAATATCGCTGATATTGCCAAGCAAGTCCACTTTACTTTTTACACAACTAACTGAATATATTTATCCATGGTTGTATTGATATTATAATTCCAGTCATGGCTAATATATCGTCAGTTGAGGGCATGCCAAATCGGTTTAGTCTGTGATGTCGCTGGTGGTGGAATCAGCCCGATCGAAAAAGCGTACTTAAAAAATCCATTGAAAAGGATTACTGACGATTGATTAAATAAATACTTGAAAACTTAGAAATTGACTCAGAAATTGGTCTCCGCTTTCTTTCAGGTGGTTATTATCGAAATACTTCTACTATTTTCGTGTGCTCAATTAGGTTTCGCGGACTTGTACCACTTACCCATTATGGTTTGTTTATAGGTTGCTTCCACTTATACTTCGGGGAAGCGAGTGCCGCAGTTGGTTGAACTAAAACACTGTAGTCACTCACGACATCAATAGATGTCGATTCGCACTACGGTTCCGGCCATCTTCTACGTGTCGGTGGTTTCTCTGGTCTCCTCATCGCCAATCTCACTACTACCGTAGAGCAATGAAAAGGCCAGACTGAAAGTGAGCCGTGCCGCACAAGTCGCATGATGGGGACGCATGGGAGCGAGAGATATTGTGAGTAAGAATGAATGACGTCCTCAATATTACCAAAGTCAAAGACATATGAACGTTAAAAAATCCGTGTCGTGGTACATAAAGCCTGCAAATGCTGATAACCACCACTGGGATGTGTCAGTAGAAAGTAGTTATAGGATATGTTTCCATTAATATATTGGGTAGTGATCTTATGAGAACTAGCCCAAGATAATCCTGCACGATAACTAAATACACTCTCGAAAATTGCACCTATTTGGAGTACCATTTATAGTAATTATGATATTGCCGGGGCGATTTTGAAAATATGGCCACCTCTGATTTATTGTTAAAATCATGCGAATGATTGAAAAATTCTACTTGTTGAAAATATTGACTTGAATACCTTTCGAATCTTCATTTTCTACTTCCAGTTGAAGTATTTTTGACGTGTATTTCCAATTGATACTGCTATTCATGTCATTGAGTAGAGCTATATGGTGTTTTCGCTACTTCTACTTGAGTGCCAACGCTGGCTACTTTGATCACCTCTTGTCATTATGCATACAATACGTCGGATACTGCTGATGCATGAGATTTGGCGAGATATTTGGATCAATCCAAAGAACTACAAAGCTGTATTTAAAGGCAAATTTTCAATACTCCACATCGCCGCGATGAAACTTTAAGTCAGAATGCGACAATCACGTTACTAATCTACAACAGCAGTAGCTGTTAATTCCAGAGTTTGTCTTTTGATTGTAATCATCCCAAACCAAATGTTGTCCGGTGTACATATATGCTTTCGTGCCACCGATTTCCGCATAAGAACACAAGCAACTGTTATCCGCAACGAGGAAGTTTACACAGCACTTAACGCCGTGCACAACACAAATGGCCCGGCAATACCGTACCTGCTGATTCACTGAGTGTTGCGCTAATTAATATCCGGACAGAGATTTGTCAACTCTGTTTACAAACCAGATTGTCAGGGGTGTCCTAAAATGGATTTATCAAACAATTATTGTCAATCAAATCGCGTGGTAACTTTAAGTGTGTGTGTTTCATAGAGGTCGGTGTTCAGGTTTGAGTTTATCTGCGCTCTTTGATAAACATCCGAATCGTTCTGTGCAATTCAATCTATGCCGCATTGGAGCCGACGAATTAGCGTCCAGCTTCGTGATCACGCCGTCGTCCAGAATGCCCATATTTAAGTCACATGCAAGCAGAATATTTTGAATGAATACGCCTCCCAATCCGCGTAAGCGGTAAACCGTTTTACAAGCTGAATCAAAATAAAAAATATAGACCCGGTGTATAATGACTTATGCAGTCGAAACACTATGCATATCCAAACAACAACTACTGAATGAATTCTGAATTATGCTATATCGATTTCGCTTAGCGACGCATGTGATTTGATTTTCATCGGTTGTCCTTATTGTTATGTTACCTTCGTTAACTTTAAATCAGTACAATGTACATGCTTCTAATTTACATGTTCTGGGAGTTCAAGAATAGTGTTTAAAATGTTTGAAGAATACTCCAAGTCACTTTGACCCCTTCCTATTACCAAGTTTGTTTTATCTACATTTGTGGTGCTTAAGAACGATGAAACTATTAGTAAGCATAATTTATCTACACGGTGCATCGTGGGTTCGGCTCAGGCTAGGTCCAACCGTAGCTCGTAGATCACAAATCTGGTATTTGTCGCTTCCTTGCTGCGCTTGGACAGACTAAATTTTGTTGCGACTCGATAACCATTCCGGGGTTCTTTGCAAATCCATATTCCAAGCACGATGCTGTCGGAAATGACGTAGACGAGAATGAACTGCCTTAGAAAGTTGCGACTGCCACGACAAATCTAGCAATAAATAATACAATACCAGATATGAAAGACGCATTTAACCGGGCTTTGACCGGCAATAGCCTCATTCGTCGGTGGTATTTCTGAAACTAAAGTTCAATTTACCCATATTCATGGAGGGATTTGATGCAAAATCCCTATCTCTTTTCTCAGGGAGACCTATAAGTAACGTTGTTTATGCCAATATTTTGCGTCCAAGTTATTCGCCAGATAACAGAAGTGCAAAATCCCCATCTATTTTCTCAGGTAGACCTATAAGTAATATTGTTTATGCCAATATTTTGCGTCCAAGTTATTCGCTAGATAACAGAAGTGCCTCACGATATTTCCCGCAAATAATCTGTTCCGTTCAGAACCTCTTTGAAAAGTTCGAAATATCAATGCCCCCCTTCAATTTTTCAACCCTTTGAAAGAAATGAGGAAACGTTATTTTTATTGAAAAACTGCTGTTATTTACGGTAGCCAGTAGTTAGGATGATAAATTGATATGAATACAGCAAACAATAAACATGATAGTACATTAATAGTTATTGCATATTCAGTTGGTCGAGCTTGTTTTTTTCTGACAATGTCTTAATTGCTGGATTACATGTTGAGGAAAAATTGAACTCAATATCGAGAAGTAGCTTTTGTTGTACTTGTATATTATTAAAATATTTCTTCTGCTGTTATAGTCAAGTAGCCTTACAGATGAAACATGTTGTCGAATTTTACATGTCCCTCGTGAAAAAGGCTCATGACAATCTCGTAGGTAACTTCTGGCCTAAATGTTTGTGGACTGAGCCAAAGTAGCATTTTGCTCCATGAAGCATTGGTGGACAAGGACTTGATATACGCCCACGAATTACACGTACACAGGTTGTATAGCACGGCATCTATTTGCCCATTAACGTGTTGACTATACATGAGTTTTTAATACTCATCCCATGTATACGTCTGTCTGAGGAAATTACAAACTGAGTGCTTTTCTATATAGATATCAGTGTTGGGATCAAGTCACTACCTTCGAGTGACGAGTCATCTCGAGTCATTGCACATTTTGACTCGAGCCAGGTCAAGTCACTCGTTTTTTGGATGTGACTCGAGTCAAGTCAACTTAAGTCAAGTCGAGTCACGAGTCAAGTCACAATTCAGGAGATCAAAATGAATTTTCGAAGTATCAGTGACGATTCAAAGTCATTACATTTTTCTAGCTGTGATAAAGACATAATAATTTGCCATTTATCTTGATTCAAGTAACGAAAATAAAGCTTAATATGCATGCAAGAAGGTGTTGTGTCTATCACACACACATAGAAACGCAATTAAAATACGCAACTAAGTCAGTCTGTTATTATCAGCCAATAGGATCGAACACGAAGCCCCGAGAAGTATAACAAATTAATGTGGTGCAATATACTGCCGTCTACACATCCGTTAGAAAATAAACGCATCAACTATATTCGCTAGATTTAAATCATAGCAGAGGGCTGGTAAAGGTGATCACTGGGCAATGTTAGCGCTGAGTCGTCTAAGAAACATAATGCGTTGCTATGATATTAATATTATTATTTTATTACCGCTACTACTAGTACTTCTATGACAACGTAACCTGTGATCATTTCGTCTGTGGTCTATGTATTTGTGATGCAATAATGGAGGATCATTCAAACGTACATTCGGTGAATGCCTGGCTACTCTCACAAGTGACACAGGCGTATCGCGAACAATACGAACATACACAAAATACACTGATTTAATTGATACCGTTGACTTGATGACTTGAAATTGACTCGTAAATTTTGCTCCGAGTCACGGATCAATCCGAATTGTTGAAGCGCCGAGTAAAGTAAAGTCATTTTTGCAAAGCGACTCGAGTCAAGTCAAGTTATGCTAAATTATCTGAATAGTTTCTACAGAACACAAATTCTACTTTTACTTGAAGTAGTTTTGAACTGTATCGAAAGGAACCACTTTTACTCGTACTTGAGTTTAATTGTGAGTCGCTATTTCTCCTTGACTATACTTTTACCACCTCTGCTGATCAATTAACAGTGGATGATTCACGACTAGCTGGCGGCCTCTAGCGGCGGCGAATATATATAATGTCGATCGTTAGATATAAAGAATTATATCATAATATTCGATAAAATGTTGATTTTCACAGCCGCGTTTACCAGTGTCGGCTCGTAACAAGGTCGGCTAGACTGTTGCGAGATAGCGCAGTGGTATAATCCGCGGCTGCAACACCAATGGGTTGCGGGTTCGAGTCCGACCGAGGTCGACTTCCGAATTCCTTCACCAAATTGTTGGAGGTTCATCTCTACCTCACCCGCGTAGGCTGTGTCTTACAAAAAGCCCAGAATTGGGCCGTGCTATAAGTCGGCAGTTACGGAATAAAAAAGGAATGATGTCGGCCTGGTGTAAATGACCATAGTAGTCGACAAACACAATGAATACGTCAAAAACAAGCGAAGTCGGTAAGGGGTAACATCCTTTAGGTGTGGCATGTGAGACTAGGATTATTTCCTGGCGTAGAATATACATGGTAGGCTATGGATATAGTAAGATATACCGCCATCGACAGTCGTCGAGCATGTCCGCATTTAAGTTGAAATAGAAGCAATTTCTTTTAAATGAATACTATAGTCAGCCTTCAGGATCACCGCACCACGACGCAACATATCGATCTCGCCTTCCGGCACATGCCACCTCATTTTGTCGCTTATCTTTTATATTCTCTGCTTTAATTTTCATTCTGTGTGCACTGTTCTTTTCGCCTAGGCCAATGTGGGTGTCTCATTTCAAAATCTACCCCAAGTCGTTTCGGCGCCTTCCTATCTTTTCATTGTATCGCTGTTTTGTGGTGTTTTGAAATGATGAAAATATTAAAAAACCGATACTGATACTGGAGTTACTACTGTTTGGTGGCAAGTGCCAGTCAATAATATTCGGGTTAATTTCGATATAATTGTATTACACTATTGGATGTATCATTGCTTTCGTCTGCCCTGCAATTGTCATAGTTACTTTACTGAAGCGCCGTATTTCACGTGACTTTATCGCCTGTGCAGCAGAATCCTTTTAGAAGATATGAAGTAGCGAAGACACGCTCGAATTATATGATTGAATGATGAAGCAAACGACAGTCGCTTTCGAAACCAGTAATTATCAATCGCAAGTTCAACAACAACAAACGCGACTTCAGGGCATGACTCTTGCAGAGGAAGAGCTGGTAGTCGGGTGCCATCGTTCATATTACTATAGTCTCAAAAGAATTGGACCAACCCACATCACTGCTTTTTATAACAACGTCGATAATTGTCCTGCACCTGCTATTTGCGCACACCCATTGTCTCGACGCATCGTGTTATACCATCAAATATATGCTTTATATATTGCATGTCTACGCAGACTCCGACCTATCAATGGAATGTTTATACTGTACCTGACTATTTACTATAAAATCAATCACAAAGTACACTCATAAGGGGCAACTGTGTAATTCAAGTTCAAGATGTGATTTTCATGTGTGAAAGTTATCACAAATAGATGGATACTCAAAAAGAAAAAGTCTATACTATTTTGAGGAAACGATGACAGGATTGCAATGACTCAAGTCGTCATATTCTGGTGACTCGACTTGGCTCGGGTCAAAATATAAAAGTAGGATTGACTTCTGACATGGAACCTTGTGACTCGGGTTACAACCCTGAATGAGGACCAAGAGCTAATCGATCACTAAAGTGACCAAACAATGAATATGATAGAACACGTACATAGAATTGAAACTTTCAATGAATGAAGAAACTGATATGACCGTACAATTGAATTGATGCATTTGGTACTTCAAAAACGTAGAAAGCAAAATGATGATAGCAAATATGATACCAAAAGTAAAAAAGAACAACGAAATTAAAATGATCGTACGGGTACAAAATGATATTGGCCTGGTGTAAACTTACCAAAGCAGTCGAGACATCATAACTCAAACAACAACAACAACAATAATAATAGACAATAATGACTTGCCTTCTTTGACTCAACCAAGAGGAGTTTATTGTCAGGATCACTCAACAAGGACTAATGCATGGACTACGTTTCTACGGCGAAAGAAAATGATTTATTCCTAACAGCTAACACAACAAAAGTAGCCTACCTACATAAAAGAACAAATGCCGGTATATTACAAATCATCACTTGTCCCAGAAGTTATCTAACCAAGACATAACTTCATGTTTATGGTAAATTTTACATTGAATGCTTGCAATGGTACCGGTCATAAAACAGCATAGCCAGACCACCTCTTCTAAACGTCCAACGATAGAATAGAAGCTCTTAACCTGACCATAAAATAAGGCAAGGGTTCAGAGTCAGGCTCATATTGATTTTCAAAATCAAGTCATACACAGCGTCAAATTCAAATATTGTCGGCGCAACTCTGTCCACACAAAGATTGCGAACGCTAGTTTCAAGAGGAACTGAACGTCCAAATCGCCTACTTCTGCCTACAATATAGCCTACATTGCTGTCACAACTTTGAAATTATATATTCGATAAAAACTCATTTTCTCAGCATTCTATGTTGTAATAGCTTCCATATAATGACTGGTGATGAAAAGTGGACGAATGAGATGAATACTCCTACGATTTTCATTAGCAATGACCTTAAACTTGAGTGCCGTACACAAAGAAGCTAAATTGTAACTTAAATAATAGCTCGCATGTACACACCTACCAAAAACTATATCAATTTTACAATTGAATGAGCCGGAAAAGCTTGTTTTTTGTTATCATGCGTCAACGTGAAAAGCTGGAAATTTAATTTAAAAACTTGAAATTGTGATGTAGGCTACTCGGATATATTTCAAAATCACTTGATCCAAATTTCTGACAAATCTAAAAACTGAAATAAACCATTTTTTTAGGAATGCAGACATGGAGCTAGCCTATTACTGAAAATGAATTGATGCACCAGAACTAAATATGTACATACTTCCTGTATACACGGTAGTAGCTTATTGTCAATGTCATTGTAATTTTGAAGTAATGAGAAAAAGGTGTATGATATTATTTAAAAATATCATGAGAGTAGTAATCATTCACGACAGAAACGTTTGCGGATGCGATCGCGTCTGTCGCACAAATATCTCCTAAATAATAAATTATATGAAAAAGAGTAGCAGCCGGGTCTTCAAAATTATGTGAACACTTGGTGAGTGAATAGTGCGACATCAAAATCTGCAAGGATTCTGGACGGGGGGCTCAAAAAGCATGTTAATAAACTGGGACGCCTTGAAGAGCATTTAGAAGTGATTCATCCAATTGCAAAATGAATAGCGTACGGTACTTAAAGACAAAGTATATGCACTTCTAATTCGCGCAAAAAATTTATGATCGACCCCTCTTTACGACACCATATTCCACATGCGTGCATGGATTTCCATGCTTATTCGCAATATGATAACTATGAATCGCGTAAATGTAGGAGG
>ATSW01062255.1:0-10163 GCA_000444245.1 Botryllus schlosseri | reverse complement strand
AGACTCAGGAGTCGGAGTCGGAGCCGGAGTCGGTACATTTAAAGACCCAGGAGTCGGAGTCGGAATCGGTCCATTGAAAATGTGTGGAGTCGGAGTTGGAGTCGGCAATAAAATTTACCGACTCCACAGCCTTGCATACAACAAATCAACATGAACTGAACTGAAGTTCAGGTAAACCGCGAGCGCAGCTAGTGGCCAATTTTAGTTACAGCGAATATTCCTTCTGCTGACACAAGCGCTGTTGTGTTGATGCAGTTTAATAAATGTCGACTCGAGTGCTAACAGATGGACAAAGTGTGCAGCTTCTTCCCAATGTAGAAAATATCTCGTCGCTATTCTCAGTTAAATGCTTGCCAATGGCAAAGTTCATAGCAGGGTTGTGGAGTCGGAGTCGAAGTTCGGCTAATTTTTCGCTCAATGGAGTCGGAGTCAGAGTCTAAAATTTTTTTAGCACGCCTTGGAGTCGGAGTCGTGAAAAAATACTGACTGTAGTCTTGTTCGGAGTTTGTGAAAATGCTTCTGGCTCCGACTCCGACTCCCTTATTATGAAAGAAAGTGCTGTCAAAGGTCTCTTAAAATTACTCATAATAAATCAGATAGCATTTGTATGTAGTATGCACCAAGAATTATTATTAGTAATTATCAGTAGTTATTAGTAATGATAATTATAACATTGGACAATATTTGCAAATTGCAATTCAGCTGCATAGAGGAAGAACATTGCAAGATGCATCTTCGTGACCAACGCAAAACCGCTGATGCAATCACAAATTGGTGCAATTTTTGGAATTATGCCAATATACTGTGAAAGAGTGAATAAATCGTTTAGTTGTGTGAGTGACAACATCACTTGTAAAATTGATGCAAATATATCCAAACGCTGCTTCCCACTTGACAAATTCAACCCCAGTTGACATTTTTATTTACGGTGGGCACACTTATAATAAATGATTAAAGAATTGGCCATCGTAAATACAATTTTATTCAAATCCAAATTTTTCGGCGGCAATAACTTCACTTTTACTCCACTTTGCTAAAATATTTCTGAGACTCCGACTCCATTAAGGATAAAATTAGCGAAACTCCAACTCCACCAACTCCACAGCCCTGATTGTAACCTCATTAAAACTGGTTATCTCTGATAAAAGAGTGGGTTGTCCGTGTGGCGTACGCAAACTCTCATTTCCCCCAAACGAGAATAGATGAACAAGATGAATAGATTAAAGAATGGGTGCCCTGATGTTGCTTAATAAATGTATTAGGCCTATGTGTGATCCACACATCGTCGGGTAATCGGACATTTCATCCGCTGTTACAAAATAACTAATAAATGCAGCTTCTGAGACTATACACTCTAAATTCGAACACTAGCGCCAGGTTTCCCGATGGTCTCGACGTTGTAATGATTGTTTTATATAATACTTTTGGAGATGATTTCCCCATTCCCCATATCACTGCTAGCAGTGAGTTACCACCTAGTTTTGCATGACATGAGCTTCTGTTGTGATTCCCAAATGATCCCGTGCATTGTATTGTATTGTATTAATCGGCACAACACAGTGGATCCTATCGCCTTTCTAGGCCTTGTGCTCCACCACTTGAATTTCATAAAGTTCATTGTTCTTTGCTTTTTTTGTCTTGTTTGGGACGTCTTTTTCATTCTCTCTCGCAGTCGTCTTCATTGTCTCTCGCTCCCATGTGTCCCCATCGTGCTCTCTGCTGCCGACTTACAGCATGGCTCACTTTCAGTCTGGGCTTTTCAACGCACTACCGTAGTAGTGAGGTAGGCGATGAGAAGCCAGAGAAACCTCCGACACGTAGGCGTTGGTCAGAACCGGGATTCGAACCAGCGACCATTGGTGTCGTGACTACAGTGTTTAACCAACTGCGCCACTCGCCTCCCCCGATCCCGTATATATTTTACGATCCGTCTGCGATGACCAGGTAACCAACAACGTTTACATGACACAAAGAAAATGGGGATGGAGTTGGAGCATCAGAGCTGTTTAAATGGATAATATTCATCCATAATAATCAGAGTAAAAACGCCGGAAAATTTCTACACATCAAAAATAGATTAGGTATGTGAGAGGTTGGCCAACTGCGAAAGTATGGAAAAAGTATCACATATGGTATTGAAGAATATGTTGCTATGGTACGGAACGATTGAGGTGGGTATGGAGTATGGAAATTTGCCATTCCATGCCATACCAGGCCCTGCATGAAAGGTACATATTTGAATTTTCCTACATCATCCATACTCGTATGACGTAATAATGAGTGATTTTCGAACACTTGACTAGACGCCTAAATGTCTCCTTATTAAAACTTATACTTCAAAATAACTTACTGAAAACCCAGGCAACGACTTTGCATATAACTATGTGACGTATTCAACACGACAATCCCCATATTGTCCGTTACTGGTTGAGTCATTGACGGCAACAGGAAATGAATTGGTGGATGGGGAAGTCTCGCAAGTTTTACAGCGGAGGTTGTAGCTATTCATACGAAACGCAAAAGCCAATATCAATATTTGCAACTAAACAAAGTATAGTCAGATCTAACTACTAAAAGCGTCTATAAGTTTCCTTTGGGATTCTTCGAACCAATTAGGTATTACACTTGTGACGCTTGGTTCTACAACTAACCCCTAGTGAAACTAGTAAAGTAGGCCTGAACAGTGTAGTATATGTAAGAGCTAATAATAACCTCGGAAATACTATTGCAACTGTATTGCTACTTTAATTCGTAAAGGAAATGAATTGCATTCATGGCATGTTCTATAGAAATATATCCAAAGTAAGGATAAGTTATGCGTGATTTAAGCTGCCGAATCAGATGAGTTTATCTTCTTCATAAATGTTTTCACTTCTTCCTCAAACTCCTTCCTTGTTTCGGTTTGCGACTGGAAGTCCCAATTCGTAATAAATGGGCAGAGTTTCAGAGCGACCTCCAACCAACTCTTTGCATTTTCTGGTTCGTTAAGTTCAAGGTAACACTGCGCCGCTAAAAAATGGGATTTTGCTAGAAGGTGGTTCTTGTGTTCCTTCATCGTTTTCATGCCAATATTGTTTCCTTTTGATGTGAAAATTAGGCTCCCTTTTGGATCGTTGAGCTTCTTCAATGCGGCGGCTATGAAATAACAGCATCCCAATATCGTCATGTCTCTGTGCACACTCAATCTTTCCGGCCCCGATTCGTATTCGTCAATGAATGAGTGGAACAGCTGGAGCGCGTACTCATACACAATGCCTTTAGTGTCGGACGAAAGTCCCAAGTGGTAAACTACGAGTGCTAATTTCTCTGCGCGATTTATAACATGAATGGATCTTTTCCTTATGCGGCCATTTTTCATGTCTCGAAGACAGCAATGAAGTGAGCATTGATAGTAAAGCATTGCACGGATAAATTCGCGTTTTTCGCGGCACTTCAACGCAATGCTAGCGACTTCATTTTCCTCCACTTGCATGCCGTCTGCAGCCATATGAAATAACTTTGGTCCTTCATCTCTGGCTTCGATAAACATTAGCAGCTGGAGGTAGCACTCTAATTTGAGGACGGTGTACTTGAACCGCTCCTGTATATAAAGAAATTACATTAGGGTAATTACGTGAGTGCCTATAAAAATGCGACATTATGCCAAATGCACGGTTTACGATGGAATCACGCTCATATTTGTATACTTCATTAATAAATAATGATTAAAATTGATGCATCCCAGGAGATAGCGTCCTAATTTGAATCAAAAACCCTTTTAAATGCGTTCCCCCGTGCCTTGAAAAATTGCCTTCACTCTTTTCACTCTAAAGATATTGTATTCGTATTACCTCTGTCGTTAGGGAGTATGATTTCAAGATTGACGTCACAATATCGAGAGCATCGGCATAGCGGTAGTCCTTCATGCATGTAATCAGTTGAACTAAAATTATGATTTAACATTATAAAGCGTAAACGATTGAGTGAAAGATGATTTGAATGACAAATACATCAAGTTCAGGGGTGGCGAGATAGCGCAGTGGTATAACCCGCGGCTGCAACACCAATGGGCGCGAGTTCGAGTCCGACCGAGGTCGACTTCTGAATTCCGATACCTAAGTGTTGGAGGTTTACCTAGGCTCCTCCTCGCCACCTCATCCGCGTCAGCGGTGTCTTACAAAAGCCTAGAGGTGGGCCGTGCTATAAGTCGGCAGTTACGGAAAATAAGAAGAATATCGGCCTGGTGTAAATAACCATGGTAGTCGACAAACAACATGAATACCCCAAAAACAAACATCAAGTTCAGGCAGGCCGATGTCAATTGAGTGAAAGCTCGATTGAGTGACAACGCCGATGATGGTCGTTTGGGTGGGTTGTGTATAGGTTGATGATGACCCAAGGTAAAGTGAGAGGTTTCGTTAGGTCAGGGTTAAGGGATGGCGATTAGAGCTGGGGCTAGGTTAGGGTTCGGTTAGGTTAGGGTTAGGTTAGGGTTAGGTTAGATTAGGGTTCGAGGTTGTAGGTTGGACTATTTTGGATTTAGGAATTCGAATGCTTGTAGAGTTACAGGGTTGGGGCTTGCATGGGCCCTTGGAGTCGAAGTTGATTGATTCGAATAGAACTTGTCGATGTTTCGATCGAATCAACTCTATTTCTATTTCTCTAATGAGCTGTCACTCATATGAATAAGCGGCACTATTAAATGTGTCACTCAACTGATTAATATGGCACTTGTACGTGTGTCATTCAAAAAATCTCGATTCTGTCAGTCAGTTGTTATACATGTCAATCAAATCATTTTATAGTTCAATTCAATTCAATTTACTGCTAATAATTTCATCATCTCAATACGCCACAAGCAAGACTGCGATACGATGAAAGATGGGAAGGTGTCAAAACGATTTGGAGTAGTCTTCGATATGAGACATCCACCCGACCTATGCGATATAAGAAAGGAGGCATGCACACTGAACGAGAAGTAGAGAAATATAAAATAAAAGGACAGGGTGATAAAAAAAACGGTGGCATGTGTCGGAAAGCGAGATCTAATATGTCAGGTAAAATAGAGGGTTAGCTAGTATTGATTCAGTAGAAACTGTTTGTATTTTGACTTGAATGTGGACAACTGGACATATGCTCCATGACTGTCGGATAGCGGGCGAGATACTGTTCCACAAATCAGGTCCGGCATATTTGATAGAGCAATGATCTTTTTTTTGTCCACCATATGATAGTTGGACGACGTGGACGCGCGTGTGTCGTACTTATGCACTGTTGATACCGATGATATTCAACCATTATAAAGGATATAATCAGAATAAAAAAGCACCGTACCGAAACTAACAAATAGTAGCGTGGACACTGGACAGCGCCTACGATACTTTTAGATAATGAATGGAGGAGCATCGCCATAAGGCTGACCTACATTCGCGAAAATGAGAATTTTTCTAAGAACTGAACCATAGATGCCAAGAATGGACGAGGGGTTTGTTGCATGCACAAATGCGCATCCTTTCTAGCAAAGTCGCCACCTACTCGCAAATTACTAATAAAATTCGAACCATGTTTCCGGCGCGCGAACAATGCTATATCATTGATCTATTTGTATGCACTATCCAATAACAATTTTCCAATTAGACCTATATACTTCATCTTCAATACATTGAATCGCTGTTGGTAAATTTCAACACGAATAGCGTTTATCGGAGATATTAAATCGGGTTATGATAACGAAGTCTTCGAGGCTCAGCCCTATAGTACATTCCTACGTATATGTTTAACTGGTGAGTTCGTACTAATAAGCCACAGAGCAACAATTTTTTGCTCCTGTTACGAATAGGATAATCACACAAATACACTACTAATACTACACTTACTTTCCTCTTCGAATCGTTCCGAATAACTTTGAAAGGACACTAAAAATGAAAAGTCTAGTAACCTTATCTGCACAGCTTCCCATATATATACAATAATTTTGGAATCGTCAGAGATTGCTATCAATCTGGCTTAGGCCGCTTTGTTGGGTACATACCACGCGGCTAATGGTCATTCCACATCGTTCGCAGTATTCACTTAGGCCTACTATGGTTATAGAACTTGGGATTTTCGAAATTGAAAGATTCCCAAAGCGTTGAAACTCAAGTATCGGAAGCATAGAAATTTCCAGCTGGGCATAGGTGTCTTCAAAGTTCAAATGTACAGTCAAATTAGGATCCGCTGCATAATAGGTTTAATCAGTGCGAGGAAAATAGAGCCTTAATGAATATTGAAATCGCCCTATTAGGGAAGAACTTCCCACTACGAAGAACGAATTAACTAACTATATTTCATTGAACGAAGTCACTTTGTGTGGTACGAAGATATGGTGACGAAGCACTCGCCCATACAAACTCTTCCGTGGAGCGTGACTTGATCAGAGAATTCCAGCCAATCGCAACGACGCGATACTAATATAAGGTAGCAATGCATGCAATATACGTACGCCCACTGAGTACCTGTTGATATGGTTTGAGCTGTTACACTCCTTGTACAAACAGCTTCGTTAAGACTCGAGTCTTGCATTGGTGCCAGTGATTGATGAACAGGTTTCTTTACCGCTGCAATGGCAAATATCCTGGTTTGACACGAAAGCAAAGATATAGACTACATCGGTACCTTGTAAGTATGTAGGCTATTGATAAAATATATATATATATATATCGGCTACACTACTAACTCCTACACCAACAACGACCAGCGTTACTTACTATTATCCATCGCGACAAGAACAACGGAATCCTCCTACACTAGGGATGCACCTAAATAGTGTTTTGTTCCACTTCCACCATTTCAGATACAGCTATTCAGTCAGAATTCAACTTCGGATATGGTTGAAATAAATGTCTCGGGCTAAAGTTCATATTGCACAATGCACATGTATTCGTTGCCCAAAAATCTCGGAGTGTGGTCGGCAGTTATCCCTTTGTTGAAACAATTGATACCTGATAGCAGATAGAGAATGAGACTACGGTAATACTGACATCACGTTAGAGATCTATGTAACGTTTGTATTATATGAACCGTAAATGCACTCTGTACATGCACATAAATGACGTTCTCATATTTATCAGTCGGGTGAAGATGGATTTCTCATTCGGTGGTTTTCAACCGGTAGGTCACGAGATCATTTCGAACAGAGCCACAGGCCTGGTTTGCAAAATTACAGAGTTGATGCGAAGTGCTAGTTTGGTTCGTCTGATTATTGCACAAAGAAATAGATCAATTTTTCCATATTCATTCTACGTCAATGCATTCGGCTGATTCAATCTGGAGCAAACGCTAATAAATGTTTCAAACCGAATTCGAAATATTAAGAAGCCATTTGGGGTACAGAACTTCAGAATAATGCGAAACAATATAATTTTATATTGTTAATGTATTCGCTAAAAGCTTTTCCACTGACTCTCTTCGGTGGCGAACTTCAGTAATAGAGTGAATCAAATTCGAAATTTAAGAACTATTTGTCTCTATGACGTAATCATTAAAAAAAAACTAGTAGACAGGCAAGATATGTCATTAACGATAAATAACCAACGTTAACAAGTACATATTCGGTTGTAAATAACCTGGAACAGCGACACAGAACATTAGTTTATGTGTTCTTGTCATATAAAAAGGTTGAAAATAATTGATTTTCGGGATAAAGATATCGACGTAATGAGTCTAACAGAAGAACCGAAGATAAGACCTGAGCTCGCAAAATATATATCACAAATACACTATTGTAATTATATATTGCAGCAAGCAATACGTTCATATTGCCCGCAGTCCATATTGCTGCAATATTGAAGATCTGTACATCTAAAATCCTATTAAATTATATATCATATGTCAGGGTTATATCGTCTGATTCCGACTGTCTTTTCGCAATTGCAGTCTACACTCAACGCCCACTATAGCTGTCCAGTGTCCAAGGATACAATCCCTATTATTTCCCACAGGCACAGTTGCTATCCACCGAAAGCAAAATTCATCATAAACATTAGGATTGCAATTGAAATAAAACCCACGAACACTTTATATCCGCTCGTTAACGAATGGAAGTCTATGAAGAGGGAATACACTCACTTTCTTCATTTGCGTTAGACATATTGGTATGAATGGCGAAGGCGCGTTGCGTACAAACGGATATGCATTTAGCATTAGTAAGAGTCCATAGTACAAGCGCCTGTTATGGATTGAAAACTTCAGTTGCACGAAGATTGTTTTGACCTAAGTGATGCAAAGGAATATTGGTTGACTTTACAATATAATAATAAATTTAAACCTGCAGTGAATAGTGGTTTGTAATAGATTATACCGTGCATATAAGGCATTGCCATCGACCTTCCCTAACGTCGATGAGGCGGAATTCTCAAAAAAATAGCGCGGAAACTGTGCAATGTGCATTCGTGCTCAACTAATCATATTCACTGAAAAGGCAACGTTGACTAATGCTTGCTACAGTTGCTGGTTTCCAAAGGCTCATCGAAGTGACTGTACTATACACGTAGTAAACACTGCACAGTTATTCGTCAGCGGTTACTTTCTATTTCACGATTACCTATGTCAAGTCAATATATTTACTCAAGAAGCTAAACATTGTCGCACTCATACCTCCAGTAAACGGACAACAATCCATAATACTACCCTTACATTGCGCTTCAGAGCGTTCGCGTATGGTACAGCACTCATTACATTATTTTATTTCAAACAGAATATCGCTTGGCACTTCCGTCTTCACCACGCAAGTACAGCGATCCTCGTAGGTATATATAGTACTCGCTAATACACAGTGATACATATTTCTCTATCGGGCTCGTCAGAGGTCTATAGCCTACCATTCATTTTCCTATACTGACAAAATATGCATCCGTCGTTCGCTGGTTGATTTGCTCTTGCTTTTTTCGTTGACGTTGCCCTCGTCGTCCACATCGTTTACGTAATTTGCTATATCGCCGCCGCTGTCACCATACATCTTTCTAAAATCGGTCATTTTCAGAAGTCCTAGATTATCCATGGATAACCCTGGCACTATCGTTAATCGCCAGATCGAATTGCTCAGTTGGTAAACGACATAAAATGTCGCTATCTATTGTGCTCGCCATGCACTCTTTCTCTTTCGTCAATATCTTTTCCTGCATGCTGTTGGAAATCACGATCGGAACTGCATTCTGCATAGCCTCATGAACGACAAGTGTGGCATTATTATTTGCTAAAATCAGAATTACGACCAACTCTTATGCCGATTTTCCATCCAGAGATCCACCTACGGTGGCCTTATAGTCGACTTTGTGTATGTAGATATCTATTACATTGCTATAGATTACTGGGACACAAAATGAACTGTGCAATGCGCATCGACAGAGTGATAGCTTATATTCATGTACAGTACACGATACCTAGCGACGACTACGGCCACATAATTCCGCTATGCTGAAGTACATATTGACGTTTTGAATGTCGCCAAATGTATCAACTGCGGCAAACAAATGATATCATAATCCCATAAATCAATATTATCCGTGACTTTGTCAACAATTTCGACGAGGACTTGCAAGGGAATATAAGCTTACGCCCAGGTCTAGGCCAGACCGGATAATGTATTGCTACGTTGATATTGAGCAGAGTGTAAAACGGGTTTATGTACTTGCTACCGATTAGACCAGGGGTTCTCAGCCCTTTCTTGGCCGTGGCCCATTTTCCGGTTTGAAAATGTGCTGTGGCCCACCTCTTTTCTTAAAGTCATAATTCTGTTCAATGCGTGGTAATCGACTGCACCAATATGCCTATTTATCTAAAATTTACCGATAAAATTAAAATCTAGACCTCCAGGGATGTGAAATCGCGCGAAGCGCGACGAAAATTTTCGAGTTGAATAAATATCTTCCAACAAACGACCAACAAAATAATCTTGAGCCCTTTGAACTCCCCCAATTGGGGGTTTGGATGTTACGTTGGCAGTTACGGCCCTGGTAGGTCATAGGCTTAAACTCGTGTGTATATTATGCTCGTCCGCTGCTCCATTCGACTCGCGAAACACAATGATCAAATCCCCGCATTCACTGTGTGATTGGAGTTTTAGTTCCACTAGTGTGGGGAATAATATAATCGTTATGGGCCAGCTTCAACCAATTCATTAATGAATGGGGTGCTAGTACTACAGA
>ATSW01062238.1:0-20343 GCA_000444245.1 Botryllus schlosseri | reverse complement strand
GTACTGCACTGTCTACCATAGCTGAGACATATAATGGTTTATGGGCAAGAGTACTTATCTAGAGACTGTATGGTGGTGTAACTATGAATTGATACATTATACAAGCTATTGCATGTTTGCATGTTTTGAAATTGCATCGCCCGCTGTATTTTGGTTGTAAGCACACGGACATTTGATCGATGCAACGCTGCTATATGAGCACAGGATTATATCCGCGTATTATGTAAATAAGTTTTAATGCAAGCTGATGCAGACATGTCGCTGAGATATGCAGAGGTCTTTGATGAATACTGTAATATAAAGAAGGCAAATATTAGCTCCATCTTCTCAAATCGAAAATGTTAGCGTTAAAACAAGTTTCGCTATGCGCCAAGAAGAAGAGTCTTCGTGTCCCTGTCTCAGTTAACTTATATTTGGAATTTGGCAAACACGAATATCAGTGTTGCGGCGCTGTGAGTCTTTGATAGCTGTTATTTGTACAGTTTACCACAACTCGCATTTTACCGCTGATATAAGTATTTCTGTTATCTCTCAGATGTAATTTGTGATTTTAGTCCGCTTGCGAGACATGACGTCATATTCCGCCTTGTTCCTAATTGGAGAAAGTTGTTACCGCCGATATGAGTCGCTAATTTACGAAACAACAGATACTAATGAATAGGAATATGATGCGATTTGATGCGTTTTAAGAATGATCATGTATTTATGATATGACATTCGAAACCAATCTGTTCTCGCACGAAATGAAAGAATTACATGTACATTTTATAATAATTCATACACATGTCTAGGTTGAGCCAACTTTTTTTGCCGGTGAAACTGATCTGTTCTATTTTAGAATCATAGACAGTTTCTTATTTTTTACGGCATACCATCTATTCCTACACATGCCAGTATGTAAGGACCATCGTCCACTATGTACTAGCATTTCGCTGTACCTGCCTAATAGGCCAGTATATGTTTCAAAGCGTTCGTTCGTTTATTACATTCGCAACCACAGAAAGGTTTAAACTGCCACTATCAGTGGTTCTCAACTGCCGGTCCGGTTCGCGAGTTTCGCTTTGCAAAAACTTCGATAGAGCCACATATCTATAATAAAAATGCATCATTAAATGAAGTTTCCATGCATTTATGTTACATGCATTCGTCGCAATTAAATTTCGGGTGAATTATGGTTTTCGAATGATTCATAGGTGCGCAACTTTTGTTTAAAGTTTTACTTTTACTGTCCTATGATACTCATTATTGAGTGGGCTGCTTGATGCTGTTATTCTGAATTCGTTGAATGGAAAACAGCTGAAGGAATCTACATGCGGATTGTAGTTCGTCAAAGTCCTGCATTTCAATGATAAGATTTCTAGACACGATCGATAGAAAAATAAGAAGCTACCATTCTCCCTTCTTCGATAGCGTTGGTAGCGTCTTCTCCAATTTTGTCTCAGTCTGCTGGCGTACATTCAAGCTCGGAGAATCATCATTTGCACAACCGTGGTTTGCACTTGCGCTGTGTCAATCATCGTTTCGTTGCGAATGGAGATGTCTAGTCAAACCAAGTCACGGTTATCTAGTATAGCTATGAGGCAACCATACTTTTGTTTTTTGCAGTTCGAAAAATGTCTGCTTCACGCGAATCATTATTCGTGCAAGTTCCAATGCTGAAGGCATGTGAAAATCGAAGTGAATGACTGCCAATTGAGGTTATTTTGATAACGAGAACTATTATTCAGGATAGGCACAATGCAAAAATAGCTATTTTATTTGCAGGATCTAGTTCATTGTATTCATGAAATTGTGAGCTCTGTAGAATACACGCAGAACCAAGTTGCCGTACGATCACGATTAAATTTCCCAATCGTTAGAAATATCGGGAATCATTTTTCAGCTTTTTGATAATGAGTCAACCAAAAATTTGCTCATTATTAGGCCTTTCCTGACAACGATGTATGATGCTGCTAGTCTTAGACACAATCGCTCCGCTAGTCTATACACGGGGTGATTAAGTTTAACAATGTATCGCAATTCCCCTTATAAGATCGATTCATTGCTGTCAAGGATTTATGCAAATTTAGGAGGTTTTATTTCGTAAATTCCAATTGTTACGCTTAAATGAAAACCCTAAGCTAATCGACTTGAGCTGCTAAATGTTTAACGTATATTCAAATTCAGCCAATTGCACGTATCTAAATGATAGCCACTTAGACAGTCGCATCATGACAATAAACTATCATATATCATTGTTCTTCTGCATACCTTCATATTTATGAAATATATCATGAGATCACAAAAGCCGGGCATCTGTAACAAACATAGGCCGATATACGCAGGGTTAAAAGCGCATTTGCTCTCGACACCTCCGTCATAACTTTCTCCATCACGCCAAATATCTCAAATTAAACTTCCTGGATAACACGTCAAGAACGCGTGGCATGTCATGAGTTATCACAATACACAGGAAATACCAATAAAAGTTTTATTGCTGTGCATACCACCCTCTACGAGAAAACGGTGTCATCCGTAATCAGATTATAGTATTTGTGTATTTACTGATATGTCTGTATAATTCCTCTTTCCCCGGGATCTGCTCGAAGAGATTGGTCGACTGCCAGTAAATCTACTGTCTTCTGTAACTGTGTGATGAGCAGTTTCTCGCATATGCGAGAATACGCAGCAACCCGTTTTGACATGTCGTATATCAGCGCGATATTACTTGACTCAAGTGCATAGTACGCCGTGTGACCGCGATTTTTTAATGGAAATTAATGACCAATCAGTTAATAATACCGTGTTGTAGTTGCCAAAGTGATACTCTGCGTGCTCAAGAATGTCGCCTTGGGCCTGCTATGGGTCGTTTTTTTCTTCTTCTAGATTTCATTGCTGTGTATCAGTGATACGCTAGATATAAGTCCGTGTCACTTGTATATGCCCCATCACCGTGTCTAATAGTACATATCTTACATTCAACCGCTTCGTGCTTGGAACGGAGCGAGAGGCGTTTTGAATGTTATTATTGTTCTATTAAAATCTGTGACGCACTGGCTCTTTGGTAAAATTGGTAAAACTATTTGCTAGTGAAATTTTTCGCCCGGACATTTTCTACTTTTTGTTTGTGGTGAATGGTGAATATTGGTGATGTAGTTTTGGTCTGTCTTTGACGGTATTCTACTTTTATATTTGAATGTACTGCATTCAATTTGACGATGTTGAAATGCACTGGACTATAAATGATATACGATGAATATGGTTTCACACACAAGTCGGTAACTATTTACTGCTCATTGCCTACCAAATCGACATGTTTCCATGAGATAGAATGTTGGAGGAGTAAGGCCTACTGGAGAGGGCTGTGAAATTCGTTTTGACCACACCTCGGTTTAATGCATCAAACAGACTGAAAACGTTATAATTGTCAAGGTTTATTCCGATGATGCTTTGAATCAACTTTCATTTGTGTGTTTATGTATTCGCTGATAATCTGCGCAATAGCTATAGCATCATGTGTCTTAATTAAGATTTCGTGATCTATATAATTCTATATTTACCCGTGTGTCGTATAACCGTGACGTTTGCTCAACATTGGCCCGCTGCGATACGTCGTTTTCAGAAAAGCACCGCGCATATAAGGATCGTTCCCGCGTCGTCTTGAATTCATTTCCATATTTTGTCATGCAAGCCCGCCCGCGTTTTAAGTGAGCCCGAATAATGAATCTTGCTGGTCCGGCCTCGTGACCCTGGTCGTGCGAATATACGTCTTTTCTAATACTGATGTAGTCATATTTAATCCAGGTGTACACAATGACTGATACGCACTCCACATTTTTTTAATAACGAAGTTAAATTTAGGAGAAAATCACAGAACCACAAGATATGGACTGCCGCTCCAGGGATTCTAATATATTGTCTGATATTCATATCATCAGTCTGAAGTGTACTTCGAGATAGTTTTAGCAAAGAGAGAAGTAGGCAGTTGTTTTACGTCGCGGTGGAAATGATTTCCTCGTGGACAGTTGAAATCGACTTTTCTAGTCTGGATGATTCAGGGCTATATACATAAGATTATCTTCTTGTTGATATTAAATGCGCGGCCTTATAATGCAGACAACGAGAGAGGGACGTCAGTCGGCCGCGGGGAATCCGTCGATAACGGGTACGAGAGAGCTATGTCTTGATAGAATGCTTATGCTTACATTGCTTACCTTAGTTCCTTATCGCTACGGGGTATAATCCGGACGCCGAAAACTGTAATGTGAACTGTCCTGCTATTCTTAGTTTGAGAACTGCCCGCCTATGCCGTGATAGTGTTGGCCAAATTTGAGGATAGATATAGTGGATATTTAGCATTAGCAGCTTGTATCTTTCGCAGTGTAAAGGTATGGATTACCCCGTACAATTACTCATTCTACTAAGTAATCGTCGGGTTAAGGGACGCATACAAATGGTTTTCCTGATGCCATCCTAGACAGGAATTATGATACGAAAGGAGTTCCGATGTCCGAACGAGCTGTAATTGAGTAAATTTCGAACCGGAGCTTGACCGTGCCGAAAATAGGAAGAGCAATTTGCAGCCGTAATTATAATAATTACCTTCGAGTCAATAACGAATTTCTCCCCAAATCAAAGTGCTCGACTAACTAATTAGTAGGCTTCCGCTGGCCTTCACTAAGTACCTGAAACGACAGTGGGTGGTTTGCCTAATTTCGAGATCTTTAATAATAATAATGCAATGTTCGTGCGACTTCGGACCAGGTGTTTTGCGTTGGCTGTATTACAATTAATGCTGTTCACCGTCTCCGCCTGGTTGAGGATACCCGTTTGAATATTGAACTCCCTGAATCATAGTTTATCAAACAAATGCCACCTTTCAAAGATAAGATATATATACCGCGTTATACGAGAGCATCTGTCATACGCTTGTCGAGTTTACGGGACATGTACCGCAGCTTGTTAACCCGTCGCATTGAGTTATTGCGTAGACCGCTCAGGTGAGCTTGTCTAGGGCCGGGTTCGATCCGAAATAATACATTTTTTCGTCTCATAGCGCCGTATATATAATGCGGGAATATTGTACGACGAAGCGACTATATAGAGTAGACAGACTGTCTTTCACGGAGGCATAAGGGTTGGTGCAATAAAGCTGTTGATTTAACAGATTTAACAATAATGTCAAGTTCTCGCCTGCCCGCAATGCTGGTCAGCTTTTTATACCTTGCAACAACAACATCTTTAGCCAACACCGTCTCTAAAGTCGAAGGTGAGTGAATCTTTATATCACACTACATGACATCGGTGATTCCGATACTCTTCTTCGGTATTCGACAACAATTTTGCCACGGAACGACTTTCGGCACTGCGGTTCATGAATATGTTTGTGTAAATTTACTTAGAGGTTAGATATATATGCGCTATGCTTGCATTGTGCAACTTCTTGCTTTAAAACCAAGTGAATTTTGTGACAAGTTTGAATGATGACTTGGACGATATGAATACATCGCTGGATGGTATTGTAAAGTTGAATAAATTCCCTGGGAGTGGCTGTTAGCAGTGTTGTTTGACTCCGTGAGATTTCTTCGCTATGAATCGTGAAGCTTAGCTTATCTCGATTAGATAAACCAGAATACCCGCCAGCATAAACCCTAACTATAACTGAATGCACACGTCATGCATGCGGTCAGTTATGCGTTCCAGATTCTTAAGAACGATCAACTCCAAGAACAGAGGCTTCATTGTGCGGCTGGCTTAGGTCCAGAAACATGATACACACACCTCTCGTTGAACTATGGCGCTATTGATTAGATGAGAAATAAAGATACAACGAACTTCACACCGTGTCGTGCCCTGTGACCCAGACGTGTGATGTAATTTACGATAAATATCCAGCGTATGAAGTTTTGATTGAGCAATTTCAACTTTCATATGCTGTATAGTCGTAAAGATAGCAATCCACCTTGTATACATACAGGTTAGATTTGAAAAATTGCGATTTTTCTTGTGGCTACGGTTTATATTGGGAGTTGTTGGCTGCGCGGCTATGTCAGTTATATTTTTTTAATAACCGAGTACTCACCATGCATTTTTCATCATTTTCATACAGATCAGAAAATAATATGGTTGCAAATGATTGAATAAGTCGTGATCTTTATTCTGTGCGTTCTTGATGATTGTTGCCAATGTATGCTTCTACATGTGCAATTGTGCATTTCGGAATTGCCCACACACTGAAGCTTCTTAATTTCCAAGTAGTACTTCAGAAATGAAATGGGGATTCTACTTTTCACAAACTCCGACGTTATTCAACACAATCTAAAACTAATTTCATGTTCATTTTAATTCTCATAATTTCCCATTTTGTGCAGCCTTGAACGAACAACCAGACTGGAATGTAGACCGACTTACATTCAACTTACACACCAAGGACGCGAAAAACGTCGTCATAGACATAGCACAACGGGCCGTATACGTGGGCGCCTTGAATTATTTATACGCATTGGAATTGGACAACGTTGAAGTCGTCAGAAGCCAAGTAAGTTGAACCGACTGTTTGCACAGTTTTCTGGTACGGAATATAGCGGCAATCCTGAACCCAAGCTGACAGATGGTAACTTGGAAGTTGCAAAGCATTTCAGTGACGAGGGTGATATTGATATCGCGGCTGCATCGCGACGGAATTAAAACTAATTGATGATGACAATGATAAAAATATTGAAGTACGCGCAGATACAAAACAGCGAATATGTCTCGAAAAAGAAAGATCGATGATAAATTTTACATGCAAAACTTTTATGTAGAACTAGAACAACTTTATAGTGTCCTAGTGTTTGGGATTTCTCTCCGATTGTGAAGTTTTCTGATGTCAAACTATTGAAAAAAAAATCGAATTTCTCTAGTTGGTGTATAGTTATTTCGTTCATCATACGCAAACAAAAGGATATAAACGCGAAATCTGCGTCATAACTGCGTCAATCTGTATTCAACTGCAAGTTCAAGTTTGTAATCATCATTTCAATCGGTTACCAACGAAAGTATACTAGTTGTGATATAAACACGCCGTAACTAATGGAACAGTTTGTGCAATTTACGGATGGCAGCGGTTTGGCCGTGACCCACTCCATATTCTCCGACCTTTGCGGCATTCGTGTCGCCGGTAATTTGAAATCGTGACTCGGCCGAGCACTGCGAGTAAAATATAGCACCGAAAATTCCTATTGTGTACATTTTATTGCGACTTACGGCGTGCTAACCGGGTCATTAGAGGATATTTCCGATTTAGGTCGCATTGTTCCCTGAAAAATTGGCCATCTTCAAACAAAGTTCGTGAATGGGATTAGTCTTGGGTTTGATTGCGATCAGAAATGAAGTTTACCTTGATTTGGAGCGCAATTATTATAAACACGAGTATGAATAACCAGTTTCGTCAGAATGCAACCGCCCGTATCTGCAGTCTACATCTGGTAGCGTTGCTCAATTTACGTTCATGTCTAATGCCTATACTTTGCGATCGCATTCGTTCAAATATTGATCAATTGACGCCGTTATTTATTTGCGAAGAGTGCATATACCAGCCGTAATTTTCGGAAAATCTTATAGTAAGCTTACTAACAGTCGCGCATCCATCCGCACCATGGCACGGTTCACAAATACTGCCCGAAAATTTTGTCACCCGGTGATAAACTGATGCTTTGATTTCGTAACAAGCTTACGGGATTATCGACATTCATCCTGTTGCGTCATTGCAACTCAAAAAAATCTTTCCGCAAGGTGACTAAATTCGAAGGCATACCGGTACTCAATGAAATAAGCACGTCTTTACTGGCGACAAAAGACACCCGCGTATTAACGCGTTTTTAGTCCGACTGCTTGTGCGGTAATCATGGCGTGCCACGGTAAATTGCTGCGTTCGAAAGCGCATGGCTGTAAAACTATTCAGCGAAATAAATTGGAAACGAAACCAATGTATTCGCGATTTATTCGTAATCCGGTGATATATTCGAAATCGTTTTGGCTATCACGAGTTTCAATTTCCATGTGTTGCATGAAGATGAAGTACTTCGCGCTTTGCCACGGTAATGCGAGAGCATTTGCTAATACTTGAACTGGAATGGTACTTAATTGTGCTTAATTTAAAGATCGTAACTTAATCCCATCTTAGATAGTTATGGAAACATATAATGTGCATGAGAGTGTAATGCAATACTCGGTGGTATGGTGACGCCACGATGCCTCTCTACCGGACCGAAACAAACGTCGCTCATCAGAACGGGGTGTGCAACATCGCAGTGTTCATTGAATAAATTACTGTCATCACTTTTTAATGGCTTCTGATATGAAGTGTATATTACATAGACCGTTACTTACGGCAGTCAGCAATGCTTTCAATATGTCGGTAGCACATGCAGTAGTTGAGAAAACCGTATTCATGTTCGATTTGAACCTATTGCTACAAGTAATAAAACAGCGGGTGTGGCAATTTTTTTCACTGTTTGAGCACACCACAAACGCAATCTTAACGCTTGTCAACTGAATAGGATGTGGCATTGTTTGGATACTCGTAGATTTGATGTAATACGACGATGAAAAATGACCGGAGTATCGTGAGATGTCAAATCACACTGTGAAACATAATAAATGTATCGGGTACCATGTATATTGAGTGGGTATTCTCAATAATAATCGGACTTTGCGAGAACGCTGACACATCCAAACCAGACAATCTATAGTACAGCGTCACTTTGGAGTGTTAGATCCCTGGTGATTTGCGGATGTGGACATTAGACATGAATTCCAAGGTTTTTATGAACCGCCCGTGTGGATGAGAAGTCATATTATCATAGTAATATCATGGCATCGCGATTCTCCTGAGTAATTATGCAAACATCGATCGCAGAACTTGGAACAAGCCGTAAAATTACCGATGTCCATTCACGCTATACAGGCATTCCCACGTGACTGAATTATATAGTTATATAACGGCCTAAAGGGATAACATATTCCTAAATTATTTTAGATTACAACAATAGAAATGTCAACGCTTGTGAGTGATGAAATTCATACCTTCCGTTGGAAACTGGAAGTTATGTGACATTTGATTAACGTCAAGAATCTTCATCGTAATCATCACCACCTTCATTAATAGCACTCTATAGTCCCAGGAGGTTTTATTTACTAGTAACAGTGTTGACATCCGACATATGCACGTCATTGCCAAAGAAATTCAAGGAAAGTCATGCCTATATGTCATTTTGGACAATCGTTGTAAACAAAACGTCTAACTTCCAAGGCATAACCCCCAGGATATTTGCACTTCATACGATCTTCACCATTGTACGCATCATGCATACATGAATGCAAATAATAGTGTTATGTTTTTAGATGGAATGGCGTCCAGATCCTAAGCGACACGACCTTTGCGTTGCTTTCGAGCCAAACCCGGTAGGTATATATAACATTTTCGCTCCAATCAGTTAGTCTGACCGCAGCACATCGTTACAGGAACTCTGCACGAATGTCATACATATATTGCACTCCGTCAATGACACTCACCTTTACGCGTGTGGGACAAACGCTAGGCAACCGCGCTGCATATACGTCAACAAGAAGGTGAATTATGACGGCAATATCTTATCATAGAACGGACTTCTGATCCGCATATCTACATGGTTTCGAAATACTATGGGGTGGAAAATTTCTGTAACTATTTAAAGGCGGTTTGTCATAGCAACGAATGAGGTCAGTCTAAGCGACCGGTACCGCTGATTTTTCAAATCAAACGTATTTTATGAGACTATTGATGCATCGTTAACGGTGGTTCACTTGCAACAATACACGCATTCGTGCTACATATACTTGCGTACTGTTCTACTTAAGACGGTGATTTTACTGGCGCCAGATATATACTAGAATCATTGAGATGTATAGTAATTCACTATACGCATCTACCTTTACATTACCGGTATAGTATTAACGTGTTTGAAACCCGCAAGTCCTCGTTTAGCAAAAGGAATCGAATAATTAATTTGCGACCACACAATGCCAGTATACGTGCGTCATATGGATATCAGTGTCATATCGCGACAGTGGATGACTCTGTAGGGTTCGTGTCTCCTCAAGGCCAGCCAGTTTTCTCCGTCCAAGTTTACTTAGAGCTTAGACGATAGTGCATGACTAACGGTCTGCGTGGATCAAGTATTCGCCGGCAATGAAATCAGAGAAACGTTCCTTATTCGATGCTTTATTCGTCTGGTTAATTTCCTCAACGTGCCCAACCGGCTTTTACGCGCGCGGAATTACTCACAGTACGCCCCAAATGTGTCATAAGTCGGAGATTTGTCTTTGGTGTATTGTTCATAGTTGCACCTTAATCTGGCAAATAGAATGTATCAATCTGGAATCGTGAGGATTAATTTAGAATTTTTCTTGTGCTACGATCACGATCCTTACGCGAAGGCGACATCGTATCGCTGTCAACCATTCAGCGTTATACATTCTATTTTGACAGACTTTCACGCAAGAAGGATCAGATATAAGGGGTGAATCAAAATCTCCCGGAGACCCTTTTTCGAAAACTGTATCGACAATGACAGGTATGTCCACACTGGCGCTGGCACGCAATACCTTCAACTGTATTCTTTCCAATGTTCTACTATCTGGTGAGGTGACGATTACCCCTGACGAATGTCAGACAAAAATATTCTTATCTTGGCCGGATGAAAATAATCATACCTTATGCAACCGCTATCATTTCTATTATGTAATGTTTCCCAGCTTTGCATGCTCAAAACTTGTTCAATAATTCGTGTTACATTTCCCAAGTATGTGTCACTCGACGAAATGCATTCAAATCTCAAATTCAGGTAGAATGTTACCCGATACGCAATGTATCGAATGACACATAATAAGCATTTTTGTCGCATTGTCCGCATTTCAATATCCGCCACCGCACTCGAGGTAGTATCATCTTTGTACTTCGTCTTTGTACGGCCCATTTTTTTTACAGGGAATCACAGTTTCAAGTACGTGATCCTGATCATGTAGCGCGACAGCCAATATATCTACCGCGTTTATTTGAATTCTTCTTGAATTACACTTCTCTTGCCCTGTGTATGAGCCGTGTTCGATAAGAGTTACAGTTCTATTGTTAACGTGTGACAGATCCATCTTTTCGGAAGATTTGGCTAATATCGTGTTGTCGGATATAAATTGATCTAGCTATCAGATTTTAAATTTGGATTAGTCTGCCACATCTTTACTCTCGCCGCTGTGAAGACACCCAGGGGCATTAAAAACGCACCGAAATTTTGTTCTTTCGTCACAACGAGGTGATTGTAATTCAACAATTTTTATGTCTCATTCATGGTTAGCTGTTTTGTGCCGCCTATACCAAATTGTAACCGACAATAACCTCGGAATCTTCAAGTCATCGTTTTTTTATGGACACTGCACAGATGCGAGATAAGATTGCTATTCCTGTGCTCATTACTTGTTGTAGTTACTAAGGGATGCATTCCATCCGCTATTACCCAGTCTTAGTCGGGAATTTGCGCTTTGATGGAGTTTTATTTAGGCTTGGCCTAACGTGCTACGCTATTCACGGCACGTGACATCAAACGAACGTAAACTTTTCTTAACCGTTGCACGCGCCTGCATTGAGTCAAGTAGATTACCTACTGATGAGCTGACTTATCTGCATGAATCCTAACGCCCTTTCGCAAAGTTCAATCCACTTTAGGCGTATTATTGCACCACTTCCGATGACATGTTGTATTTTGTATGATATCCTATGGCAGTCACGGTATGATTACACTGAGTAAGGAAGCATCTCCTGTGACAGATTCCTTGACTGCTTTGTTTCTGCATATCCGTGTACTTTTGATTTAAATGTTTATGCAGTATTTACTGAAACTAGTTTTAACTTGAAAGCATTGGTTGGTTTCTCATTCTGCATTCATTGCGTGCTCATAATGTGTAGCCACTTTACGCGTGACTTACTGGCCACGTTTTGTGATGACATAATCGGGCCGGTCACGTCTAAATATGTATTTAGTTCGCAGAATATAATCTTTGCACACGAGCACATGCCGTGCATTTGTCATTTGGAAGTGACTGTCTGTTCTGTTGCGAACTAAATTTACTGTTTTATTTGTCACGATTTCGTGATATTCAAGCAAAAATCCCGCATGTAAAGTCTAGCAAAATTTCCTCACTGTCATCTTGGACACATGAGTTGCCTATGCATTTTATTCAATCACTTGTTACTTGTGTTTCAAGGTAGGCATACCAACTGTTGTTTTGCGATGTTATCTGTGATACCTGTTTAATTACTGGTTACGAGAAAGTTGTAACGCCAGCACCCACGGCTATAGATTTTGTTGTTTGTGACATGGCACAGCCCTGCATCACAAAAAGGACAAGAAAACTTGAATTCTTGAATTATGTGTGACCATGGCCTACTAAAAATAGTTTTTAGTAGGCCATGGTGTGACATTGGAAAGCCCACGGAATTCCATGCGATTAATATGTATTGCTTTTGTGGGAGTTTAAAACATACATACACCACACACCTAAAACCTTCCCTCCGGCTTTCGTATATATTACGTCTCCGTATCGCGTGCAATTAACCACACTGTTATCAGTTTGGTTTACTGTTAATCTCCAGTCCGTTTTCCCACGCACTGTAAGTCCGGAGCGAGTCACTTAACACAGACTTCTAATAAAGCGACTTGAAGAATTAACAACGTTTGGCGTATTAAAACAAAGCCAAGCAGCCTTCCCATGGTGATAATCCTTCTCAGAAATATATTCACAACTTCACACGCGTTGGGACTTCATTTTTCTTCCGTTTTCTGGAACCCATCTGTCATACATCAGACACACACAGCGCAAGACACCCATTGGATAGGAAACGAATGCTGTTCCCCCTAAATATTATAGCATTAATAAGATAACGTCGAACAGAAGAGATTACAAACTGTTGACATACCACACGCAGTAAACTTGAGGTATACGCGACGAAAAACAGTTTTATTTACACAGGAAGATTGATATCACATTTACATACTTAACACTTCGCTTTGTATCTTTGATTATGCCAACATCCGTAGGCGGCGTGAAGTCCACTCGAACGCAAAATCTCTGTGAACGCGTGAGTGAAGCTCAAGTGGCACTTGAGCAATACGCCTTTTGTGCAAGTGCGATTGCGGCAAAGTTCAAAAAACGTGCGGAAGATGGGATGTTGGCTTTTTTGTTCCAATTCATATTGAAGTGCAGTGAAGCGAATGGAATTGATTGCACTCAGTTTGAGACTTGAAAAATCACGACTGAATGTCCAGAATACACTTGTAAAAGTTTAACGTCTGGTGATATATATCATCGTATACGACTCACACGGACATTGTATTCCAGCTAACTCAAAATCTATCGAAATCATTGGTATACGTACAGCGGTGTTTTGCTTCGTAAATCTGGATTCTTTATATCTTCTAGTTAATGATAAATTAATAGGTAATCGAGATCAAATCAAGTTTGTATTAATAGAGGTTAAACGTTCACGTATGTTATGTAAAGTTATTCCCGTATAAATTAAGCGTTTCATTCCCTATTGCCATAATATACAACAAATCACTCTGTTTTCTGGCGCATTATCATGTTTGCGAGATGCGAGCGCAGATACGCGAAATTTCAATTGCAATTAATTGTTATCGGCGCGCGGTCAAGCTCATAAATATTGTTATGACTAAAACTGCTTGCATCCGTTTTATTTCATGACGGAGCTGTTTGAATTTAGCTAACTCCGTTGTTTTTAGGTGGATCTTTGTTCACTGCTAACAATCCCAATTCTCGAAACAAGAACGGAATCATCCGGAAATCGCCCGCCGACCGTGCCGACGGCGCGCTGGCCACCGACGAATTTGACAACTTTCGTCTGAGCGGTACGTAAGCTCTACTGCGTTCCGTGCTCATGCGCTCTTGTAGTTAAAACGATATTACAGTTGATTAGCAATAAAAGGTCGGTGATCAAAAGCTTTACCGCTCTTTTTCCGCCGGTGTGACGTAGTACATTATCGAAACGTTTATACTTCTTTAACTTATGTGTAAGAGCGGGGCGTTGAAGCAAAGTTAGGAAACCCATTACGCATAGGATTGGTTTCTGGTAAACCAAAATTGACTTGTCGATTACTTATTGAAAGTTACGCAATTTCGGATGCGATCGATGACTGTTAAGGAGAGGACTATTTTATACCGATTATGTATCACGGTAAGATATCATATAGGTATCTTATTTTCGAATCATTAAATCTGATTCATGTATTACGATTATATAATTCTGTGGACCGAGCCTATAATGCTAATTCACAGTCATCATAGCACTCAATCGACACAATACCAAGATTTGCTCCCAAAGCACCGTGAATGACTTAGTATAGCCTGGCGTAGTATATCAGCTGTTCATCTTATTCAATTTGTTGAAATCCATCCATCAAATATAGGCTCGTTTCGTATTTGCGAATGTCATCCGATGTCTAAAATATTTAACTCATACCACATCATACATTTGGTGCAGGAGCAGGACCCTTGGGGCAAATACTTTCATATATTATGATTATGAAAGGATCGGTTTATTGCAGGTTTGATTGAGCAACACTCCTTCCATACGAGTAGAAAGTTGGCTGAATCAATGTTCGAAAATTGCTAATTTTAGAATTTTCGGTAATTACAATTCCGTTTCACCCATCATCCTCACCGATTATTTTTTATCGGTTGCAGCTAACACACGAAAAAGAGGAATTACATTGACTGCAGATATCCCGTGATTCCTTTCTTATAGTATCAGTTGTGTTCTAGGAATATTTGGCGAAATCTCTTTTGTGTTTAGGTATGCCAAATTTGTTCACGTTTGTAGTTGTTGTGAAAAACACGGCGCATAGATTGAAAGCAGACGGTTGTTTCGAAAGCACACAAACATATAAAAACACGAGAAGGCCGATTATCAAATAAGCTATTACATTCCACGCGCGGAGCTTATTCAGTCGGTTAAAGAGAAGGTATTTCTCCTTCAAGATCGATGTGTAGTGCGTTAACCTTGCCTCACGATTTGCCTAAACATCTCGCTATCAATATGGAAATAGCGACATTTATTTTGGAAGTGATACGCGCATACTGTGGGCACACTTTTGTAACATATACGTTGACATAAACTAGGACTATACTCCTAAAAAGTATATCACATATACCAGAACCAATCTGCTTCATTTTTACAGATATACTATCACACGATTCGTGGAATGTTGAAGCCTGATATAACCTCTGTTTTCCTTACTTTTAGATAATATTTCAGGGCAAAATACTTTTATTTCCTTATTAGCATTCCTCAATAAAAAGTCATCCCTCGTTAGGCATCGCGACCCGAATTTATCATATTTTGACGACGAACAAAAATCGCTTTCAATACCCGCCATTCATAGATTTGTGTCGTGTGTTTAGACGCCAGATTCGTGAGCATGTTTACGGTTCCTGGGCTGGATTCCGATCAGGAAAAGATCGTCGTGCTATTCAAGGAAAACGCCGAGGAAATTCCTCTGGAAATTCTCACTCAAGATAGCGACTACTCAGTCAACCTGGTTTACTCAAGAATGGCCACTTTATGCGCGGTATGTCCCTACAGATAGAACTTATAGATTTCGTTTCTATAGTTATATCGTCCGGATTTAATCTTCCGGGCTATTCCGGAAGAGTAGTAGGCCCATAAAATTGATATGAGAAGCGGTTTAACCGGATTACGCCGAAGTGATATATTTACATCACAAGGACTGATCTCTAGAGCGCATCAATCTCTGATTTGCAGTACACTCACGTTTCGTATTTACTTACGTCTATAGAACGACCGCGGCGGCTTGACATGGCTTTCTCAAAACAGGCAACTAGCCACCTTCTCAAAAATGCGGATCGCATGTCCGGTTTCGATTCAGCATCCCGGCAAGTCTCGGGCTATGTCGTTTTTTTACGACGAGATCGGTGAGATTTTACGCCTGTTACCGGGAACAACTGCGATTGCAATGCGTGCTGTGATTTTTAGAGAGCAGCTATGTGATTCCCAACCTAGAGCAGCCTGACAACCCGACCGTGTACGCAATTTTCGGCACTCCAAAGTAAGATTCTTTCGCTTGATGCACGGAGTTGATTTCAATGTATTGGACAACTCAGCTGTTTCGAATTAGATTAGAATGTATAGCTACTCATTTTCTATACTCGTTGCGCACTAGTTAATTATCAAAGTCGATTTGCCAGCAAGCAACGGACGCGATGACACATTTATGCATTGTTCCATCACAGGGGAGCGTATCACGCGACAGCTACTTGCGTTTACTCCATGCGAGACATCAGACAGCACATGGACACCTACAAATATTGGAATAAGCCTAGCACGAACCAGGATTCCGCTTCGCCTTTGTTTTCGTGGTACTCAGATCCCGATTATCCCGCTCCCGGGTCCTGCGAGGGAGACACCAGCCAGTTTTCGAAACAGAGGTACATATCTTGACAAGGCTTTACACAGCACTTATATAGTTACGGCAAAACAGTGGTTTTTAATTTTGTATTGATTTCGCATCTACAGAGCTATCTACGGCAACGAGCATCCGCTGAAATTCGGGATGATCAAACCCAAAGACGGATTCGCGATTTATCAAGATTCCGGCGTCGCGTATTCTTACATCATAGTCGACCGCATTAAGAGAAAGGAAATCTTCTCTGGGCCTTCAAGTGAAGTCTTCGAAAAGGACTATGATGTAGTACATTATATCACAGGTGATTATCGTAGTGAGAGGTGCTACGCACCAATCTTTCGTACAGTAAAGTAGAATTTTGACACCTGCGAGGTGAACATAAAGATTCCTGACGTAGGTCTTCCCAGATTTAAATATCTTTTATGTGTGTGACGTAGCTGAGTCAACAGTAATTGGCACTGTACTTCTCGACAGACAGCATCATTTTTAATGCCAATTCGGGCTTTGTGCCCGGGAATCTGGCGCGCCGTAAATCTGTCCGCGCAATCACGATATCTTGTTTTTTGTTCGCCCAAAATATGGAGTTAATAACCATGTTGTATTGGTTGGGATTGTAGATATGAATTCCCGCTGATGTCAGGTGCATCGCATTCCTGACCCTAAACGCAAGTTCGCCATTACGACGAGCTATCCGTCACCCGCAGACAAAACTAGGTGACGCCGGCTTCACGCTGCTCGACCCACAGTAGGTTTAAAATGACATTGGCTCAAGTGGGATCTAGAGATGAAAAATGTCTTTCAATACGTTACGAGATGACGTTGGCACGACTTATTTATTTTGTGTAGCCGCAAATGTCCTGTATATAAGTTAGAAGGTTGCCTCGATAGGATAGCGGTGATAGGAGATATTCTGGTGATTTGGGCGGTCTTATATAAATGACAGGAACATATCTGTTGAAATAATGAAAGACCATTCCTTTCGATTTATCGACCAACATGAATCCTAAACATAGTTTATATTACTGGATTGATCACAATCCAACTTATTGCTATTCGTGTACTGATTTATCTGTCGCAGAATTCATGCTGCTGGTGAACTCGCCCGATTTTTTTTCAATTTTTCCGAAATGCTCCCGGAATATAGTGTTGTAATATTCTGCATTAATCACTAACGGGAAAAGACCAACAATAGCTTGCTGGTAGGTTACATGGCGCGTCATGCATTGATACATAATACGCCTCTAAACAAACTTATGAATAACGTAAATGGGATTGAATTTAGCGGTTAGAGAAAAATCCAGTTATTCTATCTGTTTATCATGCGCCGCAGGGGCTGCGATAACATTAAAAAATTCGGAGGGTTTAGAAATTCTAGTGAAAATTCCTGTACTTCCAACAATGCTATTGTCTTTACTGTTGGCTGTTAAATGTCAAGTATATGCAACACGTGCTAAGACGGTTCTAAGTGCAATCGTGATATAGCGTCAAATTCCTATGGATACGTTTTTATCTTATTTGATTTCTATTTTCCTCGAACGATGGATATCCACTTGCATGGTCCACCATAATATGACGACAATGGACTTATCAATTTGCGCACGCGAAATTTGGAATATCGCTTGTATGTCGCGTGCAGACTTAATGGTATGCGAAATCCAATACGTAAAATGTATTGTATTCTAGAAACAATCGCCGGCTATTTACGTTTGTCAGTTTTGAATTAATGACATTGCGGCTTATGCGTTCCATAAACATGCAAATCTGCCTACACTTTCTATTCCAATTCGTGACTTGTGCAATGCGGCTTTTTGGATGCAGTACCAGCGCACCACGACTCAATCTGAGTGGCTATCCGCGCGAACACAGCAAGCACTATACACTTTACCATCAGGTGGTGGCTAATTATGTCAACTTCGGATCAGCAGCTGTGTGAATGTAATGCATCCATCTGCGGTATACCCAACTCAACTTACCATCAATTATCAACTAAGCATTGAGACTTGACTGCCAATGCTCGCGGAACATATCCTGAATAACTACCGCGAGATATAATCATATCATAAACCACACTTTCAACAAACAAATGTATCACTTGCTTGCCGCTGGCAAGTTCATGCATAATCACGTGCGGATGCCTATTCTGGTCGCGCCATTTTACGGCCTACGCGTGACTACATTATTACCGCAACACGTGCAAAATGACAGACAATATACTTGCATATCAGTAGCGAGATAGCGCCGTGGTATGATCCACAGCTGCAGCACCAATTGGTTGTTGGAGGTTCATCTAGGCTACTTCTCACCACGTGATCCGTGTCGTATAAAAGCCTAGAAGTGGGCCGAGCAAGTCGGTAAATACGGAATCAAAAATACAGAATATCGGCCTGCTGGTGTAGAAGGACCAATGTATAGTCGAAACCCCGTGAATATCACACGAAAAAAGCATACTTGCGTCTCTGTGGTGCAACGTAAAGCTTAATTGTTGGTGTATTTGTGCGCAGCGAGTACATCAATTTACATACGTCCTTGACTGGCAATGATTACCAAGCATTAGGCGTGACACTGCCTATCTAAATTATCCTAATCCTCTCACGATTGTATTTCAGATGTCGGTCTTATTAAGAGGATTGTGTTTTCGGTGGAAAATCGGTCGTTACATTGGGAGATACCGCAGCGACAACTTTACAACGTATGTGGCGACATTTTTAATTCGTGTATCCTTACACTGGCATGGTCTTACAATTATTTAAATCTGTCTAGGAATCTGACACAAAGCACAAGATTTTGACGGTGAAGAAAGGCGATAATGGGTTTATCTACTTTGGAACAAGCTCGTCCGTTGAGCAGATCAAAATCGCCGGGTGCGAACAATATACGACGTGTGGAGAATGCAAACTCGCTAACGACCCGTACTGCGAGTGGGACGATCTTGACATTGCATGCAAAGAAGTTGACTTCACGTGAGCTTCTACTTTATATGTATATAGATGAGATATGTTTTTATAGATAACTTCGACCAGTAAAGTATAATCTTCATCATCAAATATCGTGTGAGAAAAAGCGCGAAATACCGTACAAAGCGCTACTGTTTGATATATAATACTCAGTAGAGCAATATCGAGTTTATCAGATGAATTTCGCCACGCGATAGTACCAATAAATATACAACAAAATAACTTTCATTTTAACTGAGATCAAAAATACCATCAATTTTGCTGATCTCATCTTTGAATTTTGATGGGAAATAACTTATATTAGCGAGATGCATGCGTGATTAAACGCATTGTTTGTTAATGCGTATTGATTACCTATAGTTATAGGTGATTATTGGTCATACAAAAATAGTTTCTTACTGGTACGCGATTCGGCGAGCTTGAATGCAAATACGGCGGGAACTGCTACTAATGCAGTTAGTATACTATATTGTCGTCACAGTGCACAGTCACTTGACGTCACACCGTGCAGGCTGTAGCAATTTTAGGTCAATTGATGTAGTATATGCGGTTTCGTAGTTGTCACACTGCGAACATAAGTGCCAGTGCGCGCGACCGCAATGAAACTCGCACACATTCATGACCGTAAACGAAGGTCGCTTCATTCCCTGCGATGAAACGAACCTCCTTTAGCTGTACGACATACTCGAAGATTCGTGACAGATATCGGCCGCCACGGTTGGGTTGTGAAGTTTTCAAAACATATTTTTAGATTTGCAAAGAAAGATCCGCACAAATTCTTGGGAAAGGGGAATGATACCGGGTGCAGTGTTTCCGACTCGCGAAACGACCACAAGAAACAATCGCCAGGTGCGTCAAAACAAAATTATAGTAAACACATCCCGATGCTTAATAGA
>ATSW01062192.1:0-11635 GCA_000444245.1 Botryllus schlosseri | reverse complement strand
ATCCAATGTAAGCTACCTGGTCGGCCCACATATCTTCTGAGCATACAGGATTGTGTCCAGCATCCATCTCACATGTTATGCTGCAGCAGGTTGGTGATGTCTAATATGCCTTACCTGCACCCAGAAAAGCAGGACCACTTAGCGTAATCTCAAGCATATCATATAGGTATTTCTTGGATCTATACTTAGTTCTATAAGTTCACAATCATTCGCTGTTTCACCTCTGTCGTGCTTGTACGAGGCTATTGTTGCTCTAAACCTATCGTTACCTAGTTTTAACACTAAAACATTCAATGGCCAGATGGCTCATTTTATTATTAACTCACCAATGTACAATGCGCTTACAGAATAATTGCCGTTAGCATTCTCCTTGGACTAATAGAAGCACATAATCAGTAAGCAGTTGTGGTCGTGATCATTCAAGCATAGCTGAATAACCAATCAAGAGACGTGATTTCGTGATTACTAGTCTTCTCGCCGTTCTATGGTCGTTAACACGCCCACTCTACGGCAGCTACTTTCAAACGCATTTAGACAAATGTTAGCGACTTTCCTATGGGCTTATTGCAGGTTCATTAACGTTTCTTATCAATAATCTACAGAATGAGACATGGATACGCATCTTTTTTGAGATTTTCCAAATTATGGACAACCCTATTGTACAGCACTCCCTTGTGTGGCTAGTCCCTTGAGCAGCTACTTCCGGGCCAGTCTCATTTGGGATGCCTGACGAATAGATTATACCCAGAAGGGGGCAAAACACTGTAGCCAGATGGACCATATCACAAATTACCATACAGATGATGTGAGAATTGTTTTTCTACACACTCATCCAGCACCAGACATAGGGTAATCATAATTCATACCGATTACAAGATTCTCAATTAATCGTAGTCGATTTTTATGAATTTGTAATCAATTACTTTGTAGAAAGGTGATTAGTCAACTTCCAAGTTTTAATTTCACAAGGACCCTGATAAAAACTGAATCCATTCATTGACAGTACAAACATCGGACTTGTGAGCCTCACTGCTCAGAATTGCACGAAAACTAATTATCCACACTTGATGCTGTATTATAGTTGGCTAGTATTTGATGTGCTAGTAAAACCACCGGTCTGCCATATATCTGGTTAGTAACAGGTACTATTAGCTTGTAGGAGATGGTTGGTTGTGCTTGCCAGTGAATCGTAGTATGTAAACCGAAAAGATGCTGCTTCACCGATTTAAAAATTAGAAAATCTTGCAAGCACGAAATAAAACATTACGATCCAAATATCAAGTTGTTTAATCTCAGCAGTTGCTGACAGACATCCTATCAGCTCAGTTGTCATAACAAGATACCATCACAATTGCAGGCGAAGGCACATACATACCGTTCATCATGATAGCTTCCTCCTGCGAGCTCGCGCCTTTGCCCTTTTTGACGTGTCTTTTTCTCCTGCAAAGTACGAAATATAGTCAAATAACGCCGAACGATGTCGGAAAATTGATTAGGTAAACAGCAGGAGACCGTGACACCGTCTCCTCGAAGATCTTATGAAATTTCCAGCGACTTTCCAGTAAACTACATTTCCGACCGCGATTCCAATAATTCTTGTCGACAGGAAAGTATTCACAACTTTTTATCAGATCAGACCAAAACTCATGGCGGCTCGGTACGACTACACGGACACCACCCATTACGTCTCAACATCAAATTCCATCTCACCTGCAGTAAATTATAATAACGATAGTTGCACTCAGGTACGCAATACAACCGCCAGCCGCCAAAGCGATGGTTTGAACTTTCTGATATCGAGGGGAAGATTCGTCCTGTCCACTGTCTGGGCCGTCTGTTTTCGGGATAAAAGTACCGTCGCGTTCTAAAAACCGGGCACATTGTTTCGGTGGACGTACACTCTTCGATAACAAGTCAAGTCGAAAATCATGCAAAAAGGCAATTCAGAACGTGTTTTTTATATTAAGATATCTCCCTTAGGTTGCAGAGGTGGCCAGTAACAAAGTACTGTATTTCAGCGTTTTCGGAGTACTCGTAGGGATTGGATACTTGCACAACTTACACTAGGGGCGATCTACTTGCACTTCTACTACACAGTTTATATTGTCCTTTTCCAGACAAAACTAGGCCTACAATACTTCTTTTACTTGCTTGAAAATCACTACTTGCAATTTCACTTGTTCATGAGTAGAAAATAACGTTAATTACACTGCTACTTCAGTACCAAAGGTACTTTGACCAACTCCGGTAAGTGGTTAAAGTAATTGTTAATACAATCAGATAGTACACAAGATATTCATCAAACACTAGTGTGTATCCTCAGACAATCACCTGCGACAACAAGCTCGGCACTGCGGGTGATGTTGAATCCGCAAGCCCGATAGTGACACGCGTACATTCCCGAGTCCGCGACGCTCGCGTTTCTGACGATAAACGATCCGTTGTTCAGGATTGCGTACTTCATCGAATCGCTGTTGTCTCTGATGCCGAAGCGTCTTCCAGTGGAGTTTTTGCTTTCAATGGTCCAGTAGAGCTGGAAGCGAAAGAAGTAGGCTGAGTTACCACAATGCTGGCGGTTGCCGACAAGGCTCGTCAGATTGCAGCAAGCTTTCACGGCCAACATGCCATGTGAAATCTAATCCTCTAGTGACACCGTGTGGCATGCGAGATCTTTTCTAGTGGTAAGATAAGAGTTCAGTGGTTTTTCATTCTATTTATTGCAAATTTGTTGCACTTTGCAGTGGCTAAAACCACTGTAAAACATGATGTAAGAATTACTTCCGTCCCAATCAGGTATTTCTACAAGCAATGGTGGTTGCAAAAATACGGCATGGGCTCATTATAGATTACAATAAGGCACAACTGCGTGCGAATTGATGGCTCAAAAGTTTCTTTGTGCCATTCAGTGTTACATAATCCGTGTTGCATATTTCCAGACAATTTGGCCGTGAAGTATCTATTCATTAGCACAGTTAAATATAGTTAGGCCAAAGTATGATCTTCGTGAATGATGAGGCAGATGAAAAATTTGCTTCATTCGTTTCATTCCGGCACAATTCGATTGATGATGCCAAATTTATACCACTTTATGCTTTTCAGCTGGCCATTGTCACTAGCCAATATCGGTACACACAGTAAACCATAAACCATACTGAAAATACTTAACGAAACCCGTTGACGTTACATAGTGAAGAGTAAGCCTACTCGTGAACATGATAGCATCACAACACACAGTTACGTGCAGCAGATACAAACTCTTATGTAAAATACCCACTGAAAACGACAAAACATCACTGAAATATACCTACACCAGTTGCCCATTACATGTCACCCAAGACAGATTTCTTTCTATATTTTGAGAAGAATTTTATAATGCGTGTCAAGCAGGGCTGTTCAAAAAAAACTTTTTTTCCTGAATCTTGCTGGTTACGTGATTAAATAGTTAGGTTGCCTTAAAAAACGACGCACACCAAATTTTAATTCATTCCAACCAATAATCGCGGATTTCGTACAGTTTGAAAATTTAGAATTTACCCAAGGATGCAAAAAATTTTTTTGGCAAATTTTCCTGTCAACCCCATGAAATTGTTGCGCTGTCTTCAAAGACGATGCAAAACAAATTTGACTCAATTCCAACCCTTAGAAGCGGAGTTATTTGAGTTTTTCGATGATAATTCTTGGATTATCTACCGATCAAGGATAATCCCTGAATTATCGAAAAAAAACTCAAATAGCTCCGCTTCTACGGGTTGGAATTGAGTCAAATTTGTTTTGCATCATATTTGAAGACAGCGCAACAATTTCATGGGGTTGACAGGAAAATTTGACAAAAATTTTTTTTGCATCCTTGGGTAAATTCAAAATTTTCAAACTGTACGAAATCCGCGATTATTGGTTGGAATGAATTAAAATTTGGTGTGCGTCATTTTTTAAGGCAACCTAACGATTTAATCACGCAACCCGCAAAATTCAGGAAAAAAAGCTATTTTTGAACAGCCCTAGACTGTCAAGTCATAATTGCACAGCCCCAGTGTCAGACGAACCTACTCGAGAATTGGTTAATGAACAAGGAGGCATGCTAGTATTCACAAACACAAGCGAGGCTTCAGTACATTACATAACGGAAATTTTGGATTCAGAGTGCACAGCACAGTCATGGTTCACATTCATTTATTCCTACAGTCATCTCAAAGTGGAGAAGAAAACTGTCAAAATACCTTCTCCAGCTCCAGTTCCGGAACGATACCGCAGTCAAACTTCACCGAACGCCCCTCAAACACCACCGATCCTTCCGGAGGCTTAACGATTTCCGGCTTTTCCCCGACCGACACCGTGACGTGGGCCTGGTCAGATTCGACCTTGCCCTCCTTGTCCCGCGCCACGCAGTGCGCCTGCCAACGGTCCCCCGATTTCGGATTTGGCAACACCTTCAACGTTCTATTGGCAGGGCCATGTTCGATGACCGTGTACCGATCGGGATCTGTTTCTGCGAGTAGGTTAAAAGAGATGATTTGGACAAGTCGACGCGCATGTTTAGCAGGTAATCGGAGCTGCCTACTTTTTAAGTAGGCTTGGCAGTTCAGGATACCAGCTGACTGTGGGCCTACTTAGTGCTTGACCAGACAATCTATGGATTGCTGATTTCGAGAAATCATTCGACCCGTCACTCGTCAGCAATTCCTTGCGTGGACTGGGGACTGTTGGCAACTGCATTAGTAGACTGAGTGAAACAGAAAATTGTTGTTTTCCATAATATTTTGATTTGCCCAGACACGAAATGACAAAATTAGCTTTGAAGTGCCGTTTTGGATTTGGACGGATACTTTTTGATTGAGAAAACGATATTTTGGCGCCATTTTATTCCAACAAAAGCCCCAGGAGCTACAGCACATCCAGACTATAAATTTGAGGACTGCAGTCAATCCGTCCTACTTTCAAAGCCGGTGATAATATCACAAATATGTCCACTTTTTCCCTGATGATATACAACATAGGAAAATCATTTTCTAGCAACACGCATGCGATGTAGCGAAGATCTGATCGTAGGCAACTTCTCGCTTGGAGTTGATCGGAATTGAGCGCTAGGTGTACAGTAGGGTTATGACTAGAAAAAAAAAAATTCACCTGTAGCAGGAATTGATGAGCATTTTGGTATAAATTAAAAAAAATTATAATAATTTTGTTCAATTCGAAAAAAATGTCCCGCACAAACCAACTTCAATTTTCGACACTGGTCCAAATATAGAAAAAATTTACAATTCAAAGGTATTCATTGCTACAAATTTAATCTTCATATATATGTCCTTTTTTACTTCTGGTAAAGTTCATCCATCAATTTGACTTCTCTTTCTGTTATTATGTTAGTGCCAGGGACATCTACAACGGAAATATCCGACTTCCAATGGGATTTTAAGGCACTTTATCGCTGCACGACATTCGAGCGCAAAAATAGCAGCATATAATCTTTGGTATACTCTAGAGCAGTGGTTCCCAAACTTTTTCGGTGGCAGGGCCAAATTTAGAATTTCAGAGTACGGTCGGGGCCGCACGAATACCAGGGCAATGAAAGGAACCCAAAATAGTCACAAAAATATGAAAATTGGCATTGTTCCGATCATTCGCTTGTTGCCATTGGCCATTGTGTTGCCGCACTCCCGCTGTTCAGAACAATCAACCTTTGCTGGCTATTTTGGAGTAGTTTTATTGCCCTGGCGAGATTTCAATTGAGATTTCAATTCGTATTTTTGGAATCAGTGCGACACTTGCTTTCGATAAACACCGACATATCAAATTATTCGGAAGCTTGGGTCGCGAGCCATAGGACTACCAATTATGCCGCATTTTGCCGGCTAAGCAGTACGCATCTCGGCGTATTCAATCGTAAGTCACTTGTTGCACATTTATCCGTAAATTAGTTATCAATACCCAGGGCCGTAACAGCACTTCGTCAGCCCTCCCCAAAAAAAACGTTGCTCTTGGGCCCCCATAGGGTGATAAACCGAACTTCGAAGTCCCCCAGCCCCCTTCAGGCTAGATGGCTGTTTACCCCTATTTATCATCTAAATCAGGTGTCCGTTTTAGGCAGCTTCTCTCGACTAATCGCGCCAAGCGCGAAGAATTTCTATAATTCATGATTGAATCGGTCAATATAATTGGGAATTGCATATTTAGTGGTATCAATTTTTATCCTCTCTCTGCTCACGTAATCAGATTGACCGGTTGAGCCGAGTGAGTTGTGTTTGAAAAGGTACGACCATTCAATAAAAATTATACATCTTCGGGCGTATACCCGTTGGCAGGAACGAAACAGCACTTCGTCAGGCCCCCTAAAACACTTAGGTTTTGAGCTTCCATAGGGTGATAAACCGATCCCCTACCCGTTGCTCGCTTCTGCCACGAAATCAGGATCACCGTTTAGTGAGCCAGCGAGGAGCGCGAAAATTTTCGATAATTCAAAATATAATAGGTCAATAAGATCGGGAATTGCATATATATTGCTATCAATTACTTGTCCTCTCTGCTCACGTAATCCGATTTACCGGTAGAGCTGAGTGAGGTGTCTGGGAAACTGTAGGGCCCCGTCAATAATCAATAAACATATTCGGACGGGCGGACCCGTTGGTACGACTTCGTTACATGATGTTATTTCGTGACCTCCAGTCTGCTATATCAAAAATATAGAATCGCGCAAACGTACTAAGCTAAAAGATGCACACGATTTCAAATTGGTAGTCTTCACTGGCATATAATTCTTCCCTGCGGGATGATAGCCTATTTGTCTGGTGAGGTTCAGATTGCCAAGACAGGAACATTCGACGGTGGTCATTTAGGCGCCTATGGTCAATTATACCTATATGTATTTTGTATATACATAACGAAGTTTTCGGTCAGCGTAAGGACAGTCCTTTTCGGCCAAGGTTTTCTCGCTGCCGATCGTTCTGGCACACTTCTTGGTGTCACATGTTACATTGCCTAAAACTTCATATGTCTTCGTGCGTCTTGGCGCGGTAATGGCCAACGCCGATATGCCCACTTCTATAAATCTTGCGTATTTTATCTTGGTGGAAGAGCACCCAATAATTAAGTTACATGGAAACTTGAAATCGCGCCCAGCACGAAATTTTTTTTTAAAAAGTTGCAAAACATGTCATGAAATACTCTATAATTTATGCTAATTCACTAAATAATTTTTGGCCCCCTTCGAGCTCGCTCCCCCCAATTAGGGGGCTTGGGGTGCGGCAGTTACGGTCCTGTCAATACCTAGATCTATACCTATATCTATAGGTACTGCTCGTTCAACTGGGAAGTTAGGGCACATTGCATTGAAACAGCAGTGACGTAATATTAGTAGTCTACTCAACTTTCCTGCAATCCCAATTGAAAACTTCCGACTCCATACCAAGCAAGAGTATTTTATAAATATAATTATTTTTTTTTCATAAATCGATTTCTCAATATTTTTGTGGGGGCCGCAAAAAGGCTAGCTGGGGGCCGCGGTTGGGAATCCCTGCTCTAGAGCCCGATCGATATTGGATTTTTGGGTCGATACTGATAAAGCCGATCTCACACCTTGACCGAGAACCACGATACATTCAGCCGATATTCAAAAGAAGTTGGATATACACAGCACATTTTCAAAGCTTCAGAGCATTTATTTGAACAGCCATTGTTATATTTGAACATGAAATAAACTAGAATGGCTACATCTGGACACCTGTTAAGTGTAAGCTTGTGACATACATCAATATTCTCAATCTAGCGGTCAAATATTATAGTTTTCTGACTTCCTACCGCCATGTTGTGACGTCACGAGAATTGCCGATAATTTTTCAGCTTCAATGGCTGATACCGATAATTCTGTCGAAGCGTGATATCGTCCCGATATTATCGGCGAACCGATAAACGGTCGGGCTCCAGTATATTTCATCTATAGACATCTGGTTAGAATACCAGGCTTCCTGACATGTATTTGCGAGGAATAAGCATGATATCTCAAGAGTTACTCTCCATCTGGAAACTTGGAAGTAAGGAATTATAGCCCTTGAGCTCCATCTCGCATTGCGTAGAGATGGATGTTTATGCCATTTGATCAGTGGTAATCTACTATTTTCTCTGAAAGAGCGGTATGCTCTGCACAGCACATAGATAAACATAAAATCATTCCTCCATCCTCGGTTTTCTAATATTTTCATTTGAAACTAACAGATGCTGAGTCACATGTGATATGACATTTTCAAATTTTCATCATATTCCTCTAATCGGTTTTCTAGACCGCTGAAAATATGTTGAGTTGTTCTACTTTCGCCTTCTCGAACAACCAGTTCAATTTGTGTCAAACAAATTGAAATTATACGATCCATACAGTCTACATCTAAAATTGAAATTAATAATTATTTAGTATTTATTTAATTTTGACAATAAGCGAGAAAACGATAGGAATAATTCAATATGAGCGATCAAAATATACCAAAATACTATTTTAAATCTTCGCAATTGGAATTCTGTTACTTAAATTCAAATCAGTTGGTATATAAATTATATAGTCTGCATCTACAAAAAAAGCCTATCCTTCATACCATGAAAACTGGATAGTTTTTGTGCGGGAGGTTTTTGTTTAACCAGTCTTAACTTTTGGTAATTTTGCAATCAGGACACAAAAGTTCATCGTTTGTGACTACAGGACACACAAAATTTTGAATTTTTTTTCTAGTCATAACCCTAGTGTTCAGTGCATCTGTACAACTGACATAGTTTCAATAACACTAGCGGCCAGTGGTACCATCCTTCTTCTACAGACGGTAGAAGTTTGGCGCATTGAATACGGACAGACGATAGTTCATCAAAATGAACGGCAGTTGCCGAGATCGTTACTTTGGTTTAACTGTAACACATGGGTGTTTTGTTGCAATATTTACCGTCAACCCAGGTGCTATCGATCTGGAGTTTTTGTAGTTGATTAGGTACGGTAATCGTGTTTTCAAATATTTTAGGATCACTAGTGCTTTCACAGAAAAAGGATTGGGCGGATATTTGCTGCTTGGCACTAACACCGGGACTGATAGCGCCATACCTGCGGTCCAATGAACTTGAGCGTTTGCCATGCCCCTCGCGGCACAAAAAATCATGGCCGTCTTGTTCACCTCGACGCATACGTCGCTCGGACGTGGGTCGACTATTTTGAGTCGCTCTGCGAATGAGAACACTGTGACATCGTCTCGCGATTATCTACTGCCGTTGGCGTACCTTCCACGTCGATTTTAGCGGACGAGGAATCTTCGCCTTGGTCGTTTCTAGCCACACATTTGTCTGTACTGGAATCGGAAGTAGATATGCTTTCGATATACAGCTCCGGGCCCTAGAAATAGGAGAGTCAAATTTGAAACGGTAAGACTCGAGGACACAAGGATTGAAGAGAGTGTTGCCGTAGAAGCAAGATCTCCAAGGTAGGTTAAATGTATTTCAAATAGAAGCAGAAAACCTAAGGTTTGATTTGAATAGTAGTTTGGAACCCAATGTCAACTAGAACGTTGAAATTTAAAAGATGCACCTCCACGAAAAACCTACATCAGGCAACGGCATTATAAATATGAGCAATATCAACAGTCTTTTAGTGACGTCAATACAATCTAGTCAAACGAGCGACATATTATCGGCGATCAACTGACAAATTGTCAAGAAACAAGATTTGCAACACCAATGAACAGACAAATAGGGAACAGCACAAAAGCGGTTATCTGAATCGTAACAAACTCACGAAATTACAAAAGAGAACATGAACGTGCGTTGAAAGAATGACAGTCGCTAAAAATCAGATCATTTCCGCACTAGAAAGAGAAGTTGCAACAATGAAAAAACTTGTAATTATAGCCTACGTAACACAGAATCGAGGATAACAATCCGATCAAGTCACAGAGAAAAGTATCATTAAAGCTCATTTGCAACCTACTTTGATCACAAAACGGTCCTTATGCGACAGAGGAGATCCGTTCAAGTACCAAACATAACTAGGATCGGGCACACCTTCCGCAGGGCAGTTCAAAGTCACGTCGTGACCCTCTTTCTCTGTTCGCCTGATCAACTGCGATGTTATCCTCGGTTTCCCTGACGCAGAAAACACAACGATAAGAATTCGGCAAACGCCACCGCGTCACACGCTCACGTTTGATACGGAAGTGGAAAATCTTCGATACGTTCCCGGCGATGTTAATTGCGACACATTTGTATTCGCCTTCGTCGGATTGCCGTGCAGATACGATCACTAAAGTCGGATCTGTGGCAGGGCCTGCGTGGAAGAAGAGAGATGACGATCATTTGCTTTTTGACACACAAGCAAACTCTGGCCTGACGTACATTCGAAAGGATTATACACCTTCCGACCTATCATATTGTGACTTCTACGTTCTACCGAACGATTTCACATTTGGTTTCGGTAATCTTCAATTCATGATAACGACTCCACCTAGCCAGCGATTTATTCAATTATTTACTTACACCAAGATAAACAGTGTAAATACCGTCATCCATATGATCAAACGTAAAACTGTAGTACTGTCTATCAAATTATTTCAGACGACGCACGGAAATGATAAAATTGGAGACTAACAAACAGGCAAGTAAAAAAATTGCAGCTTCAGTGACATCACGACTAAAGTCAAATTTATTTGCGTTATTCGATTACGAATTTACGATTCACGTTTAACGACAGTCAAATTAACATTGGTAAAATCAAGAGAAGGCGCACGTTTACAATAAGGATTTCCGACCCAAAGCACGCAACAGGCTACGTACTTCGATAATTTGTGTTTGACATCCACCGTGAGACCGGACATCGGTCACAGGTGGCCACACCAAAATCAAACAATTCCTCATCGAAACACAATTACGGGTGACAGCGAGAGCGGCATCCTTGCACGCCGCTATTTGAAACGGATCAAACATCAAACCCTCGAAGTCGATCTGAACCACCACAATGGCCCACGCAAACATCAATTATTTGCAGATGGTAACAAAGGTGTCGCTACGTGTATCAAGGGTTCTGTAACATCACAACTTTTTTCGTGCTGTCACGGCAATTGACAATATATTGTTTACGATTATCACAAATTCTGATTTTCAATTATGGCAGAGCTGGTCAAAGTTTCATATACTGTCCAAAAATGAGTAACAAATCATGCATTTCACACAACCGCACTTTGTGGTTTTGAGCTTGTTGTAATAAGAGCCTGACAGTTTGACCCATGCATAATATAAATTGCAAGCATCTTGTACCACAATTCAAGTCATCCTAAATACATTTTTATTAAAGTTTAAAAAAATAAACATTGGCAACAAAGCTGTGTGCAAGCTCTCAAAAATCGACACAAAACGGATAGCATTACTGTCACTTCTACGTAAGTAGCCCCGGATTTGACCCGCCGCCGTGAATGCGCAAAAAGTTACCTTCAGAAATACGCCTGCCGTCCTTGTACCACGAGATAACTTCTGGCGGTTCCGCGTCAACCGGCCCGCAGTGAGTCTCGTGATTTTCACCAGGGTCGAGCAATTCCTCTTCTCTGCCGTTATCAGTCATGGATATGTCTGAAATCAAAACACAAACTCAAGTGATAGTCATACAAGTGCAATTACGTTAATCCCT
>ATSW01062125.1:0-10506 GCA_000444245.1 Botryllus schlosseri | reverse complement strand
TCCCTGCGTGTCTCCGAATCAGTCAATAACTAAATTACACCATAAAATATCACTTTTCGGTGCTATAGCGGTGCATCAAAATAAGCACGGCGGGCACCAGTACGTAAAGGTATAGAATGGCACATTGCTTAAGTGCCACACTAAACCAGAGATTCTAAAACTGTTGTTTGTCTGAGTATCCTGGACATACGGTCAATCTGTGAATTGATATAGTCAGCGATTCGCAAGTAGATGATCCTGTCACCAAAAATTAGGATTTCCGGCCGCATTCAGCTGACTTTGGAAGCCATGAATAACAGCTCTTACATGTGGATTTAGCACATGGACTATTTCCCTATTGTCACTGACATGATGCCACCAGATTTATTACCAGGGTGACTATTTTTATATTATATTTAAAATTGAAGCCACTCATGGTTAGGTGGGCAACGCTTTGAACCAAAAGTGTCAGCAACCCCTTTTAATCGCTATAAGTAGTATTGTGATCTGTGTGTATGTAATTTTGACATACATATCAATTCAGTTATGGAGCTCTCTAACATTTTTGTCAAATATATACATATTTACATTCATACGTTCATGTCATGAGTGAACAAGGTGCAAGGGTGCCGAGATTGTTACAACTTCAGGGGTTCACTAAAGCCAAAAAGGTCGAAGAACACTGTTTCATCTTACCCTGTCAAATTCCCAGTGCCGGCCACCGAAGAAACCAGCATCGTTGTATGCAGTATGAATTGCGTTGCCGCATTTCCCTGGACTGTCATCCGCTCTGGCCCAGTAGAATGGCCCCCATTCGCATTTGACCTTTTATAACCAGCCTGCGTGTTTTCGTTCATGGAGATCTTCTCATTACCCGTGGCGGAACGATGTTGCTTTCCCCCGATGGTTTCCCCACAGTCCGGACAATTTGCTTCTATTACGGCTTGGGTGCAATCATCGATTGTATACACATGACCTTTCGGACAAGTGTACATCGCGTTATTTATTAAGCCTCCGTAATTTGATGTTCTCAATTCAACGGGGAAAGAGAAATAATGATGCTCTGGCATTGTAGGCAGATATCTGTCTTGCATTGCGGCAGGGTTGTGCAGAATTTCATTAAAGCATCGAAATGGAACGTTTCTAGCATCAGTCAAGCAGGACACAATGATCATGCAAGTTTGGTACAACAGTTTGGCTCGATGATCTAAGCGACAATTCGCAAAAATTGCGCTTCTCAATCTCTGCTCTTCGATAGCGCAAAATCGGAAAAAGTCTGCGAAATCCCGACACTTGTGTCGAAGCACGCCAGACGCAGCACAGCGGACTTCGCGTTCTTTCTCGTTCATCCATGAAATGACCGCCAGAGCGTGAGGTAATCGATTACCGTGATGATCAAGATAACCAGCAATCGCCGCTTCTACGTCTTCATGATCATTCTGGAGAAGGTATGATTTCATTTCGGTGTACTGGGCACCGAGGAGGACCCAGAAATCGGCGGAACGGTCCCTGATGGCTTGCGCAAGGTTTTCAGGAACAAGAATCTGAGAAAGGAATGTCAAAATGAGTAACTTGCGTACTATATATCTATGCGTTGAGAATTATTTAGAATAAACGACATTTCCAATTAAATCAACCGCGGGCACAATATTGAAGTCCAACTAATAGCTGTCTTTGTAGAAATATCTGTATCGCCAAACATTAGTTGATATCAATCGGTTTCAGTATTGGTGGATTGATTTATATGCACCATGGCAGTTCACATCTTATATGAAAATGCTGAAAATTGCGTCTCCTAAACTACAATTATCGCTGTTGGATTTAACGTACTAGTTTCCTAGTCAGCTGTGGCTTAATGGTGAATAAATGAAACCAATACTGATGTATTTTTAAATTATGGCAACTAATCAAAGTTCTAGTTGAATTATGTGACATTCTAATTTTGACAGATGATTTCAATATCTGTCACACTCGCAAATACTTCTGAAATCAAAGTTTTCACGGTATGCAACTTCTGCGCCAAGTGGCAACAATCTGTTTTATTTACACAAAAATGAGCCCACCGTGTTTAATCCCGACGCGTGTCATTAAAACGATCGGTTTATTGTTATCAATCACGTCAACGCATACCTTATATTCATCATGTTGCAGAAGCTGTTTGATCCATTGCAATCCAATATTTTTCGCTCCGTATTTCAGCATGTATTCTTGGACTACCTCAGGGGCATTTTCCAAGTAGTTCAAACAGTCTTTAATAAATGGAGAGATTTCCGGTGGAATCTCGGCAGCTTGGACCGTTTTGTCTGCGAGGTTTTTGATCAACTCTGCAAAACGACGCAATGCGCACCGTACCATCGAAACTTCCTGAATGATTTTTAAAGTTACACCCTCGTTGTTGTTTTCCAAATATCTTTGAGAAATTCGTAATTGCTTGTGGTAGAATCCGATGGCTTGCTCGTCGCTCAATGTTTCGATCTTCCTCAAAGTGTTCTGTGCGAATGAATTGATTGCAACAGCGACCAACGAATCAAACGCTGCTCCCTTGACGTTTTGCAGATAGTGATTTATCTGGAAAGTTACAAATTCTTTGTTGTAATCCAGCAATAATTTCAAAATGCAGCTCCTGAAATTGACATTCATATCAAAACCAACCGGGTCCAGTTCAGGACGGTCTGCACTGTCTTGTACGATCAGATCTTTTATGATTTGCTTCAATTGCACTTCCATTTGTGACATTTGTGACATTACCGTGTTTTGGGGATCAAGACAAAATCTCCTCAGAAATTCCAGAAAGAAACCGTTGCAATTTCGCTTCATTTGAAACAAAATGCTTTGCTCGTATTCGTTCAGCTGCTTCGGCATTGCTACAAAATCCTGTCCCACTTCCGCATTGCAAATCTGACATTTCGCGGTATCGTTGTCACGAGCCATAAGTGACTGCCGAATGCAGTTTTCACACCCGAAATGTTGGCACGGCAAAAACGTCGGAACTTTCACAATTTTTTCACATATTTTGCAGACGGATTTCCTCCATCCTGTCAGCAAATGTAGCTCGATATCGAGGGAGCACCTTTTCAGAACGTTCACCACAATGCGTAAAAATCGCATGCTGCGCGGGTCGCATTTCTCGGAGCCTTTCCAAAATAGTTGAGCTTGGTGAGAGATGGTTTTGACGAAGTTTTTGAACATCTCGTCATCGACGTGAGCTGGAGGCAGCAATTGCATGAGCAACGTATCCAAGAGACACAGCGGGATCCAATCTTTATCGATGTCTTGGAGAAAAACACGACTTTCCTCATCGTGCGTCACCATGTCGTAAAGCACTCTTGCTTCTCTTGCTAAATCAATCCATTCCACACATACGTTTGGATCAATAATATTATTCGCTTTTTGTTTAAGCAAGGCAACGACGTCTTTAAACGCGAGAATGTGAATTTGGAAGATATTATTCTCCGATTGTTTTTTCATCCATTGCCGACTGTTTTGTAGCACTTGCGGGCACCGACGCAGTACCTCGGCTAAAATCTCCAGTTTTTGAGAGAAACCTTTGAAGGTGACGTACATCACCGGGATTTCGTCCCCTTCTTTGAAATCGTTGCTCTGACGGCGTTCGCGGAATGTTACCAACGAGAATTCGAAAACCACTTCCGAAACAAGCTGTAGTTCGTCGAGAGAATCCGTGCCGCATTTGTACAAGTCGCTGACGAGATCGGACACGAATCCTTTCATCACAGTGACTTTTTCCAACACCAAAGACTGCGTAACGATATGACGCATGTTGAACTCGCGAAATGATTCCGCGATACTGTCTTGCGTAATGTCCGATCTCAGATTCGTCAATATTTCCCACTGCGACTCCAGAAAGTCGATTACGACAAAACTGAACGGCAAACTACACCCGATCAGGGAGTTCCGACCTCTTTTCACAATGTATTGTGATTTTCCCATCCCATCAACCCATGGTACTTGCAATCCTGCAAACATTCCAATCCACAGTTCCATTTTCCAAGGAGTGACACTCGGTTGCGATATAATATCAAGATTATTGTTACGATCGATGATAGATACAATGTAAGCGAGAATTCTTGATACGTTACTTTTTAATCCGAGCCACAAAGCTTTCCTGAATGTACCAGCATCTTGTAAGACTTCTGCGTTTTCCGCTCGCCTCACAATCCAAGACATTCCCTCGCCGAAACGGTCGCCAGCAGCGACAAAAGCTTCAGTTACCTTGGTCATGATGATTTTACGAAAATGCCTGCCAAGGTCAGTTTCCTCACGGCACAGATTTATCAGGATTTCGAGTCTTTGAAGATTACGCTGTTCGCAGAATGGATCGCGAATTATCGCCACACATTCGGGAATGCTTTCCACCAGCAAACTCTCGATTTGAATCAAAGATTCTGATCCGGACTCGTTATCCAAGTTTAACAGCGCGCTTTCAAACACGTCGCGCAGAGATTTCTGCAAAAATCGACCGGCTGGAGATATTGGTTCGTCTGAATGTCGCAGTTCGTCCACGTGAATGATCGAGGACTCACGAGTGTGCTGTAGAACCAACGTGTTGACGTTCTCCTTCACTAAGCCTCGTCGTTCAGTCGACAGCAAAACACACACGGTCACGTTATTACCGTTGTTCCGAGAGCGCTCTCGAAAATCGCGTATCCTGTTCATCAAGCAGTATCTCGCGCATGAGATCAATGACCCGTGCAGTTGTGCTTGTGCGCACTGCACCAGCAGTATCAACGGGGTCTCCGTGTTTTTGTTACACTTTTCAAAAAATCGGTCCAAACGGTTCACGTATTCCTGCTGGGTGTGGAATTGTTCGAGAGGAACCAAAGTGATGCTTCTTTTTGGCAGCTCTAAAACTAGCTCCAACACCTCCTTGTCTTTCTCCCACAGAGCGCCGGAAAACGAAGTAATCTCCAGCACGGACAATCTGTCGTTTTGCGATAACGTATCTCTCAGCACGTCGGCGAGACTTTCGTGTTTCTGCTTCTCAAAGTAAACATCCCAAATCCAATCGATTTCGGCCTCACTGAGAGGCGAGCCACGGAGACGGAAAATGGCGTCCATCGTACAGCTTTGCAGCAGTATTTCTTTGAACGACTTAGACTTGTCGCATTGCGACGTAAATACAACAGAACCTGGCGTGTCGTCGTGATACCCGATAAATACATGCTGGCGGGTGAAACGGCTTTGACGCGGACCGAAGTTTCTTGCCCATTCTTGTAGTTCGAACGAGCAAGCCTTTTCACGTTCACAGAGCAGGCTTTCGGAGGAAAAATGATGCTTTTCAAGCCGATTGATCAAAGGAATCGGATATTCCCGAAACACGACCTCCTTTTTCTCAATAATTATCAACCGAAAATCGTTGGAAATGCGGCATTTCACCCGATGACCGCCAAGACCCAAGTCGACAAAGTTCTGCTTTCCCATCGTCACAAAATGCTGATTCAGAGCGTCGTAGAGCGACTCGTGAATGTTGGCCATGTTCAAAAGCACGACGGTTTTCCCCGTCTCCATGCACGCCTTGATTTTGTTGATGTTCCTACAGATTTCCGTGTAGCTGTGATCGCCGGGAAAACCGGATCCAAACACCACCTGCAATCCGTCGGAGTATTCTTTCACGCAACTCTCCAACAGGCTGACAACGGAAAATTGGTTTGCTAGCAGTAGCAGGAATCGACTTTTTGATTCACTTAAATTGTCGCGGATCACTGTTTGAATCGGGACCGTGTCATTCATGACACTTACATTTTCAGAATGGAAACATTTTCGCACCCGTTGTAGGAAGGTTTGTATCACCTGTTCCTTGCTGCCGCCAAAATTTCTCGATACAGCATACAGAACTTCGTTGAAGGATACTTCGTCTGCTTGGCACCGTGTGCATATCATTTTCATTAAACTGTAATAATCTCTCAAACCGAAATACTCAACAGTTTGATCCTTGTACACGTCGACGTAAGTCTTTGTGAGCTCTCCGAAAAGCCGCTCGTTGTTGTTCCACAGAGACTTGTTATCCTGAAATATCTCTTTCCCGGTTCCTCTCAAGTCCGATTCTTCGGGCTTGTTGCGCGTCAGGAAGATGCCCCGGTTCATTTTCGCCGGATCGAGGGCCCAGTTTGAAATGCCGATGAAGCCGACCCGGTCCGAGTCAGCCTGGTTCACGGTCGATAGATCGGCGCTGCGTCGTTCCAAAAGTGGATGAAGAATCTACGAAAGAGAGTACGTAAGTGCGATTATCCAATAAAAAACAAAGTGACGAAAGTAGCGTGATTGGTCAAGGTGACTGTCGCAAAGATAGGAGTTTCTCAAGTGGATAAACAGTCTTTGCAACGATGTTACATTCCCTAGCTTTCAGCGGCATATCCCTCTTCATGACCATGATATCATGTAGCGTCAGAACTAACGCTTGACTGATATAAGAATTTTGAGCCTACTCATATCGTAAATATAACCTGACTTTTACGATGAAGCCGCTGTTTTTGCCAAACTTTTTTCAATTTCCGAGCATAACTTGTAAGGATTGGCGGTTATCTGAAAATTGTATCCTATATAGACTTTGTTCATTTGCAATCAACTCTTGCTGAGCATGAAACTAGCACTTGTAGTCCAATAGGTGTTTGAGGTAGTTCAGGAAACGCAAGTAGAATGAACGGCTATGGTCCTCATAAATCAATCAAACAATACTGCAAACAGTTATAGGAGAATGATATCATGGGATGGGATAGGATGAACTGGAGCTAGCTGATACCAATATTTCTACGGTGACAGCAATCGGTCAAGCTCTAGTCGAGACACATACAATGCAGTGCAAGATACTATTCTTTGTACAGTAAATAAAGTCATCGACTTCCTTCATCAATACCTTCAAAGGCATGTTTGGAGAATCTTCCGCCAAGCCAATTTCGTCCAGCACTACCACCGCGGTGTAGGCGTCTAGATTTTGTTTCTTTTGAAGCTGAGCACATTGGTTGAATACCTTCTGGATGCCGGCCGCATCGGTCAAGGCACTGCATTGATATGACAGGATGTGAATCTGAAAGTGCAAGTATCGATGAATCGAGGATTTGAAATAGTGGATTCACAATAAAACAACGGGGACAAAGGAGAAGCCACAAAGTAGTCCTACCACGTTTTCCAAGCATTCAAATGTAGTATTTTCTGCTACATAGCATGACCATGATGCATTTTTGAATTGCTATTGGGCGTTGTACACTGCAGTCTCAGCAGTAGATCTCGGAAGGGTTATTTACCGCTAAAAGTACACGATGACACATTAGATGATTTACCTGCTTCAAAGTCTGATATAACTTCGCATGAGAAGTCTGTCCTTGCATGTTATTGGTGACTATGGTTTTCGCAAGCGATTTCGAACTTCCCGGCTTGCCCACAAGAAACAACGGAATCTTCATGTCCGTGCAGATTGCCATCATGAACACGTTCTCCCGCAGAGCGTGATTACGAGCGATATTCCGACCGACACGCACGTTACGCAAAAAGGCCAATTGGCAACACGTGATTTCGATATCGACGCGATTCGCATCCACCTCTTTATCACTAATGTACCGAGATACGTAGCTTCGGAACGGTGCTCTTTCGTCCAGCGATGCGTGATAGCAGACACCCACCGTCAGGATGACAGCGCGTGCCACATCACCGATGGCCGTTTCGACGTGATATTTTTCAGATAATTCCTCTTGCATCAACGGGTAGATGATAGCGCGTTTTTTCCAAAACCACTCAAACGTAATGATGCATCTTTCAACGTCGCGCAGGCTGACGTACCTGGTTCATAGAATTGAATTGATTTAATGCATTGTGCATATTTGTACGTACTACTCATCTAGTTTGCTGACGGTCAACTAACTACTGGATTTTTGAGTAGTTCGGGTTCTAGATCTAGTTCCAGTTGCTTATTGTATCGCCTATTTGGCGGAATTGTGAAATCAGTGATTTGTTGTGTGACGTTCTTGCTATCATTGCTAGTTCGAGTCATCCCTACCAGTGGTGGTGTAACCAAATGGGAGGGTTTTGGGGGTCAATATCGATCTTATTTGAAACTCAAACCACGTCCTTTTCAAATGCCAATTCAATCTCCAACATTTCTTAGCTCTTTTGCATTTTGCAATTCGCTTCAGGGTCTAGTTAATTGTGCTTTAGTTAGTTAGTTGCGGATTTTTAAAGGTTGTTAGTTCAAGTTCTAGTTCGGAGTCTTGAATCGAAACGTTCGTACAAGTACTTTTCTCTAATGTGCTGTGAACAATGTTATACCCTGGAGAGACAAGCTAGTGCAGAAAAAGCATTTGTATCTATCACATCGAATTGTGTTTTGCTTGAGATATGTTCTAGAAACACTGTTTTAGATGGATAATTCAAGACAAGATCAATGTGTCCCTGTACAGGCACGTATTTAGGAAATACAACAAAAACGCATTTTCACCTGCATTCGTTCATTTGATTCTTCATGTAATGCTGGCACTTGGAAAACACAGTGTAGAGAAGCTGGTTGTCTTCCAATCGCAACCTCAACTGAGCACACAGCTTCTTCGTCATCTGCTGGATGTAGATCAATTCCGCCTCGTCGTTGAGCTGTCCGAAATCCCACACAAAAGGCTGCATGCTCGGAGGAAGTGCGACCACCCGGTACACAAGACTACGCACTGGGATATCGCCGAAAAGATGGGCGGTTTTGTCTGCGCGAACGCGATACCCGAGTCCGGAATCCTCCAGTTTTTGAAGAGCTTCCTTTGACAGTTTTTTGTATGGATTGCAAGCGGCCACGACCTTCAACTTTGAATCCGCGAAAGATTTGCCGTCTATGCTTTGATCGCACATTACTTCCTTGATAGCGTATATCGCTTCGGTCGTATTGGCTTCGTCACAGAATAAAACAGCATAATCTCTGTTGCAACGCTTTTCCAACGCGATAGCTGTTTCTACTGCGTCGTGAATATCTCGTACAGTGATCCCCCCATGAATTTTCAAGGTAGTCATGTTTGGCAACGCTCCCCGATTCCGGCCGGATTTAAGTTTGCTCATGAATTCAACAAGCCTTGTTTTTCCACACCCAGTCTCGCCCATGATAATCACCGGAATTCCGCATTTGAACCGAGTGTAGATCGCAAGGATTTTCAGAACATTATCAGTCGTAAGCTCATAAGTCAGGTCTGGATCAAATGCTTCGTCGATTCCCAGCACTTGACACATTAGTCGCAATTTTTCCGATCTTGGGTACTCGTCAAAATTGTTGCTCAAGTCGAAGTTGTTTTGATGCAGCGCCGTGGTCAGTTCAGGAGTAGTGATCCGTTCGATGACTGTGTTGTTTTTATCAAGTAAATTACCTTGCCGATCGAGTTTCACGTTGATGAAAGTCAGCGAGTGTCCGTCCTCGTTAAAAAACACGTACGGATGAAATCCCTCTTCCCATTTACGACGAAGCTGGTGCGCTTGAAACTCTGCGTCGACGGCTACGTCTTTTGTACTGGTGTCGGAAATCGTCAGCGACGGTGTCGCGAAATCTTGCGACATCTTGATCATGAAACGCACCGTGAACAGCTTCAATTTCGGCAGGATCTCGCGCACGTGCGGGTTGTTGCAGAAAACGGACTTCTCGCAGTTTTTCAGCTGGTGATTTAGAAAGCTGCAGAAATGCCGCAGCTGCGCCCAGGAAGGGTTGACGATGGAGCAGTGACCGAGCAGGACTTCGATGCATTGGATCGTATTGCCTTCGACCAAAAAATGCCACAAGGTTATTATATATCAGATTACTTCTATCCAGAGGTCATCAGTACCAATGAAATACTCATACCTGCATGACTTGCTCAAGTGATTTTGTTTTGAGAACTTGCACTTCTACATACGTTTTTTAAGGCAAAAATACTCACTTTCTACATGTCAAAAAGTAGTTTCAGGATACATTTGCATCACGTTTATATGTGAAATGGTCATAAAAGCCGGTCGAAATAGACAACGTATCAAGGTAACCGAATAAAGTCGATGAATTTTCTAGAAACGCACCCATTTGTACTGTCATCAGTGATTTTGCGTTAGTCGAGAAGATGCATCCTGCAATTACTATAGTAGCTGTATCCCATTAACTGCGAACAGTTGGTGACCTCTCGGCCGAGTCTACACTATGAGAATACTTGGGTACTTTTCTGACCGTAATCTTCTACTTTTGGAAGCAGTTTTGTCGTAGAAATAGCTACTGCTACTTGTACTTAAGTAGAGATATGGATGGAAAAGCCTGTGTCACTTTCATCTAGCCCAGTGGCTCCTAACCTTTTTCGACTCATCGCCCCCTTTTCAAGCTCAACGCCGATCATCGGCCCCCAGATTTTGTGAACCGAAAAATCGGTATACGATCTGTAGTCATCGGCGGGTTGACTAATAAAAAAAAACGTCAACTTTTCGGATCGTTGTCGAATTTTACACTTTTGCAACCAAATTTCCGTGGGTTGTCCAAAAAAAAAAAAAGGCATTTCTCCGAATTGACTCCAATATAGCCGTTTTAACGCGTCA
>ATSW01062103.1:0-11119 GCA_000444245.1 Botryllus schlosseri | reverse complement strand
AGTCTCAGCTTTGATTGGACGCCATAGACTAGTGACAATTTCACCATAGTGTCCTACAGTAGCATGGACACGGGAAAATCTCGTTACTCACTGATATTGGATTACATCATTCTTTCGATTTACAGTGACCTGTCGGGATACCAATTTTTATCAAATACAGTGTTAATACAGCAATACAGTGTTAATAGTGCCATAAATTGCCTTTTTTGTATGATGTGAATGATGTAGCCTGATGGCAGTGAGCCATGCGATTTGCTTGTGTCCACAACACAGTGACATAATGCTTTCACATACACCAAACAACTTACTTTGTCAACAAACAGGAAGCTGCCATAGTTGTCATTGAAGAATTGAAGATCGTTGGGATCCCGACCATCCACCCCAGTTTTTGACGACCTGAACGAGAAGTGTCAGAAATCAACTCAATGTATGTTTTGACGCGACTGCGACGTCGTAAAGTAAATCAGCGACTTTCAAACCTTGCGCGGGCCCCTCTAATGTTGATAAAGATTTTCAGTCATCCGACAGGAGGTAACACGGTTGGGCAAGGGTGAAAACATGACATATATTACTACGCAGCAAATTCGATGACAATTATGTTACGACAAGCAAGTGTGCAGTGATGTCCTGCAAGGAGTTGCAGGTCGCCTTTGTATACCTCTGGGCTCATTTGACAAGGCATATTCCAAGCTTGGACATAAAAATATCAAGGTTGCGGCGAGGCTGCGTACATCGCGTTGTGCAAAGGTTTCACCGCTGACAGTATTTCTGCGAGTACTAATAAATATTATAATCAATTTCTAGAATCGCCTTGCAGGCCGAGGGTTGGTCGCCTTTATATCTAAGGAAGAAATGTCTACGTCTGGAAGTATGTGCGATTAAAAAATTCAAGAAAACTACAATCTGCCCAAAACGAACAATGTATGTTAATTTAAAAAGTATCTTTAGGTCACTGACGAGTTTTATACATTTTGAAAACTGACTTCACTTTTTGCTAACCCATGGTAATAATTAGGGCCATTCAAAGCCATATTTCGTTCTATGCATCAGCAAGTCGTGAAATCAATTTCAACACAAAACCGTATCCCTTTGAGCTATATTAAAGCTATGAAGTCACATTTTCCTGATTAGGTCATAAAGCTCAAAATTTACATTAAGAAGCGATTGGACAAAAACGAGGTTTAACAAATAATGGAGCTGCAAATACAAGACATTTCACCAGCGCTTTATGCACCCCTGCAGAAGTGGCAACCCACATCAGCGTTTGTGGAGCTCTCACTTTCCTTACCAAAGTCATTTTACGTCCGAATCGTAACTTCAAAGACTTTAACATTTCACACTACTACTGTACTGCAACAGTGATTTAGAATAAAAAATGGACGTGTATAACTGTTGTTGCATAGGTTTTACTCTTTAGTTCCGTCAGTGCCGATATATGCATGTAAAACTACACCATTTTCACATAATTTCATATTTTCCAAAAAATAAAGTCATATTATTGATTTTCTAAGGTCATATAAAAATGGCCCTAGTTATAATATATATGTAATTTGTTGTGTCATGAAAAATGATTGCTCAGCACAAATGCCGAGGGATTGTGCCGTCAGTGACTTGATCATAACACTGCTTTATACCTACGGTACCCAATGCGCATCGATCAAGATCGGGTAAATCTCCAGCAGACTGTGTTGACATCCCATTCAGAATGGCCTCGCGACGCGATTCGAATGTTCTTTTCATCCTATCCAGAATCGTTTCCTTGTGAGGTATTCTCCACTTGCCTCTTATTGCGTTTTGATGTATCTCGATGCTGCGCTCGTCGTCTGTGGAGAGTATACATGTTGACTCTGTAGGACAAAATAGATCCTAATCAAAACATGACCGGTTATCGGTGCAAGGTGCTACTTCTTGCCAATGTTCCTTTTAAGCTGCTCGCATGCGCACAGACACGAGAAAAATTAGACGTAACATTGTCTGTTGGCGTTATCAGTATCATATCAAAATATTCATATTGAGGATATCTAGATCAAGAAAGCAAGATACTAAAATGCTCACATTGTATGTTGTGACTCGAGAATTCTTGCAGCGTTGACTAGATTTTTCCACAAGCTGCTGAGATTTCCGTTTGCCGCAGCGTCCATGCTTCTGCTATTCCAAGTTTAAGACGAGAACTTCTTTTTCATGGTGTCTTCTCCATTCCCTCAACTTGTTGCAGAGCTTGTTTTTCCATGATCCCTGCAATGTGGCATAGTTGAAGTAAGGTTTGGATTAAGTTTGGACAAACTTCCGAGATGTGTGTCACCAACATTGAAAAATTGGAATGTAATGCCGCCCCTGCTGTATGATATTACACATTGATAATAATCGTCAATAATTGGTGCATGCATTGCATACGTTGTAGGACTAGCCTAGTGCATGAACGTGGTAAGGGGATGTCATTATCAGTGACTTGATCCAAACACTGCTTTATACCTGCCCAATGCACATCGATCAACATCGGCTAAATCTCGAACAGACTTTGTGTTGATATCCCATTCAAAACGGCCTCATGACACGATTCAAATGATCTTTTCATCCTAACCTGAATCTTTTCTTGTCACGTAGTCTTTTCGCCCACTTGACACTTATTGCTTTTTGCTGTACCTCGATGCTGCGCTCGTCTTCTGGAGAATATACCGATGCAGGTTGACTCTGTAATAAATACCTCCATTAAAGCCCAGCGAATTATCAGCTTGCCGGTAATAGCGAGTCAATTTATTGCAGAAAGAGCAAAAGTTTTTTTAGGCCTAACTATTTCGTAAGAACAGACAGTTCCAACCAGAAATGAAGATAAGCAGTAGCCTAAAATTCTAAGGTAATGGGGGAAAACAGGCAATTTACATATACGAGATCACAATTTCATCAAAATTAAGATTTATAGGGTTAAAAATGTCAAAATTGTCAGAATGTCAGATTTTATCGGTCAAAATCTTCGGTTTTTAGATAAAAATAAAATCACCCTAGGAGAACATCACATATTCGTTGAAGAAGTTCATATCAACATATTCCAACATATTCTATTCGGGAAACAAAAAAGTACTAACCTATGGTAGATTAGTAATCTATATAGTGTTGTAATGTGAATGATTGATGATTAATTGATTGTGCTAGACAGCAACCTTTAGTGTTGCCCCTTTTCGTTACTGTGCACGTGCTATTCTGACACCGTTTTTATTCCTTGTATTCTGCTGCTGTGTGAGGAACTCGCGTTCCTGCCTTGACAATAAACCGGCTCACACTTGGTAGTTGTGGCGTGTCTGCTGTTAGAATTCAACAGGTTATGGGCCCAGCACGCTTCCGCTGCGGCAAGTAACGAGTTTGGGGATTCCGAAGAAGAGATATTGAGAATATTGGATCGTACGGAGAGCTTACAGTTTCTACAATTTGCGTTGGAGCCTAATGACTACTATGGCGTCCGGTGAAGTACAGAAATTCACGGCGGACAAACTGAATAGTGATAACTGGCTAACGTGGAAATACCAGATAACTTGTGTGCTGAAGGCGAAGGAATTATTTCAATATGTTGATGGATCGGAAGTGTTGCCAGGAGGCGCAGATCAGCAGCAGACAAGGGAACATCAGAAGAAGTTAGATAAGGCGTTAGCCATCATCACTTTGGCTATCTCTACATCGCAACTGTATTCTGACTCGGTCGAGAGTCATTTGAAATATATGAAGAAATTGACTGATCAAATGGCTGCTCTTGGCTCACCAGTTGAAGAAACACTGCAAGTTGTAACATTGCTCGGAAGTTTACCTAAGCCTTACGCAACCTTGGTCACTGCCCTGGAAACTCGTAGTGAACCAGGTCTGAAGTTGAAATTTGTGCAAAGAGCTATTTTGAATGAAGAAGAAAAACTGTATGGCAAGCATATAAGAGGTAAACAAAATACCAGTGAACTTGAAGAATCTGCAATGGTATCGAAAAAGAAATTACGCTGCTACAATTGCAACAAATTCGGTCATCTGTATCAGGAATGTCCAGGTACAAACTCCTCGCGCAGATCTTTGAAGCCAAAACATGAAGCTAGAGCTGCGGAATATGATTCAGCATCAGAAGACTCTGAGGGAGAATACACCTTTTCTGTTGGTGGTCAAGAAGTTTATGAAGGTGATCCCAGCTGGAACGTCGACAGTGGGGCTTCAAAGCACATGTCGAAGGTGAAAGAATCATTTTTGGACTACAAAGAATTTGACGTTCCTAAACCGATTTTATTAGCCGATGGTAGCACTGTTTCAGCATTGGGAATTGGACAAGTAAGACTTGAAATGTCTCTTGAAAATCAAGAAAATCTCATTGTGACCCTGAAAAAGGTTCTGTATGTTCCTAAGCTGGCAAGCAACCTTTTTTCGGTGCGGGCAGCAAATAAATTTGGCGGTAAAGTTGCATTCATGGGTGATGAATGCAGGATCTACAATAAGCATGGAAAACTTTGTGGAACTGGCTCAGTGGCAGGGAGACAGTACAGATTACATTGTCTGACTGTTACATCTGAGGAAGAAAAGGAAGTCAATAGAGATTTGAAACCAGTGGGAGAAATTGAATCTGCAAAACAGCTTACTGGATATAAATATGCCGAGTATGCTGAAGTGGCGAATGAATCAATTGATGTGGAGACTGATACTGAACACACTGCATTTGCCACTGCTGTAGTATGTGAACCTAAAACGTTTGATGAGGCTATGAAATCACCACATTCAAGTGAGTGGAAAAAAGCTGCTGACAGAGAATACGCTTCTCTGATGAAGAATGAGACTTGGAGTCTTGTGGAGCAACCGCAAGGAACTACACCAGTTGGATGCCGCTGGGTATTCAAGACGAAATACAAGAGCAACGGTGAAGTTGACCGATTCAAAGCACGACTTGTGGCAAAAGGATACACACAGAAATATGGCATAGATTATAATGAGACATTTTCACCAGTTGTGAGATTCGCCTCGATTCGAGCGGTGCTAGCTGTAGCACTTGAAAAGGATATGATAATACATCAGATGGATGTGGAGACTGCATTCCTGAATGGTCTGCTTGAAGAAGACATCTACATGACTCAACCACCTGGGTACACTATACCTGGCTCTGAACATCTGGTGTGTAAGTTACAGAAATCTCTGTATGGACTGAAACAGTCGCCAAGATGTTGGAACATTGTGCTTAATCAGTACCTTGAATCAATTGGGTTCAAACGCTGCTATTCTGACTCATGTGTTTATGTGCGCGTCACTGCTAATAATCTGTTCATTGTAGCAGTGTATGTTGATGACATAATTCTGGCCTCGTCGTGTCATGAACAACTGACTGAAGTGAAGAATAGCTTCGCTTCTAAATTTTGCATGAAGGATATGGGTGAATTGCACTACTGTCTTGGCGTTTGCATTGAGCAAGACCACACAGAAAACTGTATCTATTTGCATCAAAAGCAGTACATTTGTGATATGCTTGATAAGTATGGTTTGTCTGACGCAAAAATGTTTGCCACTCCCTCTGACACTAGTGTGAAACTTAAAAAGAACGATGGTTCTCAAAATGTTGAAGTATTAAAGTATCAATCAATTGTTGGGAGCTTGCTTTATGCGGCTATGGCAACACGTCCTGATATTGCATTTGCTGTAAGTGTTGCATCAAAATTCAATTCATGTCCCACTGAAACGCATATGACTGCAGTTAAAAGAATATTGTGTTACTTGAAGTACACCCTTGATATCAAGCTGAGATTTCAAAAGTCCGGGAAGCCCATGATTTCATATTCTGATGCAGATTGGGCTGGAGATCAGGATGACAGACATTCCACAACCGGAAATGTCTTCATATTAGCTGGGGGGGCCATTAGTTGGATAAGTAAAAAACAGTCTCAGGCACTCTCCACCGCTGAATCTGAGTATGTCGCTCTGAGTTCAGCTGCACAAGAAATTGTGTGGTTGAGAAGGTTGTTGGAGGAACTGCATCTTCCCCAAAATGAACCTACCTTGGTGTGGGAAGATAACCAGGGAGCATTGGCTTTGGCAAAACACCCAACTGCGCATGGCAGGAGCAAACACATTGACATACGACATCATTTTGTTCGTGAAGCTGTATTTAATAAAATACTTGAGTTGAAATACTGTCCGGGCGAATTTATGATTGCTGATATGTTCACGAAATCTCTTCCGAGAGATCGTCTTGCTAAGTTGAGACAAATGCTTGGAGTTTTGTAGTGGATATCAATCAAGTGGGAGTGTTGTAATGTGAATGATTGATGATTAATTGATTGTGCTAGACAGCAACCTTTAGTGTTGCCCCTTTTCGTTACTGTGCACGTGCTATTCTGACACCGTTTTTATTCCTTGTATTCTGCTGCTGTGTGAGGAACTCGCGTTCCTGCCTTGACAATAAACCGGCTCACACTTGGTAGTTGTGGCGTGTCTGCTGTTAGAATTCAACATATAGACCAGGAATGGCCAACCTTTTCGGCTGAAGGGCCACATGCAATTGACGAGCGAGTTCGCGGTCCACTAGCCACGTCAAGCGAATAAAATTTTCGAAATTTATAAATAAACAAGGTCAATAATATTATTACTCGAGTATTGTGGGTCTATTGTATACCGCCCGCTAGACTCAGTTTGCAAGGACACGACTATTTGGCGTCTGGCCACATCGATATCGCCATTTCACCATTGACGATCTTTATGCGAGCGCAAACGCGAAAAGACTTTCTCCCGTAATTGCGAATACAGTTAGACTCAATCGGATAAAATAGGCGTTTTTTTCGTTTTCAGTAGGGGGTAGGCTACCAAGCAAGAAATCATGCGAAAATTAAACACGCAAAGCGTGAAGAAAAATTTCGCGGCTATTTTACTTTATTATAATGTACGACGACTTACTGAAAAGGTGACTGGACCCTGGATCTGCCAATGAGTCGGAACTGATATTTTAGTCATCAACATCCCTAGTGTCGCAGCCAGAATTGTAATTTTTGTTGGCATTGCAAGTTCACAATCTGAGCAATTCATTTTCGATAATATAATAGGAAATTAGCTCACGGGTCACGCAAAACCCTCTCGCTGGCCATATTTGGCCCACGGGTGGCCACCGCTGATATAGAGACAGGCCAATGCGATAATTTCAGAGCCGGAGCAGCAGCTAGAGCAGGAGCAGTTTAAATTTGCGGCTGCTCTAAAGCCCTGCATAACACGGCGTGATTTTGGCTAAAAATCTATATTCGTTTCTATTACAGATATCGAACAAGACAAGATAATTTTAGTACAGTATGATTACCATGATCATCGCTTTACGACGATAATTCTGTTGACATGCATAGAATATAATTACTCACTTCCATCGTCAAACCAGTCATATTGTCCCATATCTTTGGCAGACAATTCATAAAAATCGCCGTTCAATTCAAGCGACTTGTCGTAATATTCCGTAGTGAATTTTCTGTCCTAGATGGTACTACGAGCTGCACATCTCACAACATCATAAATCTCAGATAGGTGATCAACTGTGATCACCTTTCTAATATTACCATGGATGATCAGCATTTTCATATTTAATAGCACAAGAGTAATAAATCGCTAACCAGTCTGATGAATCTGAAAAATAGAACGTCATGTTCAAAATTACGCAATTTTAATTACCGGTACTTTTCTCTATCGGCATATAGTTCACTATTTAACTTTGAAACATATTCTATGATGCAGTCTAATGTAGCCATCTCACCATCAATGTTCCCTCTAAGCTGCGCACATGCACAAATGCGCAGTGCTAACACGGTCTCTGCGCACAAAAAATCCGATATGATGACCTTTTTTTAGTCTTTACGCACTGTTGTCCAAGGGTCTGCGCAGTGAGTTCGTGAGTGTGCGCAGACTCGTCAAAAATTAGAGGGAACATTGCTCACCATACTGTAATTTACCAATACAGTATACCGGTAAATTATGGAGTCTCTGGTAAAATATTTCACCAGGTTGTAATACACAAAGGAAACCGGTTTCTGTCATAGCCTCACAGGAATAACAGTGTTAATATCGCCCAAAGCCTGACTTGAGGATACCACAAATGTGACAGTGCCAGTCAAAATCTTCATAGAAAAATATTGTACCATCTCGATCCTGATTGACAACATGAATTCTTTTTTGCCGTATTTGTCACATAATTTTACAGAGCAAACTTGTCCCTCCATATCTTGCATTTGACAAAATCCAACATATTGGCATGGTATACACATCCTCCTAATATATCAACTGGCTCAACTTTCTTAGGTTCATTATTTACATAGTTAAGCTAAGACATTCCCCAACATGATATACTGTAATCGACTGGTTACCGTATGCACTCTGAAGCTATATATGGTAAGTGCTAAACGATATGCTGCCTCCACACGCCACACGTTACCGTACTGCAGTTAAATGCAGCACACCAACTATGCACACCCCGTAGGCGCGCATATGAATCGGAAACACTTTCCCCGATGAAAACTGATGTGAAATGCATCCTCTACTAACTGGACAAATACGATCAATAACCGTCAGCCGGTAATAAACTCTACACTCAGTTCGCCAACTTTTCTGGCCGCGTAGTGATCGCCGATGGAAGTGGCTTCCCGGCACTGAAAGTGTTTCAAACCAATCGTAACGCATACGGCAATCACGTGAGCAGTGAAGTAGAACTTCCGTTTTTTTAACCAATCACGTCGGATCGTGAAATAGTGTGAGTGGTGAGCTGAAATTTTACCGTCGTTCTGCAACCAATCACGACGGATACTGAAATCGAGGACCGAGTAGTGATCAACTGTAATCCAATAATGTTGTCCTTCAAATTCACAGAAATCACTACTGATTAGTTTTCAACGACGTCCAGGTACCGGATGTGAAATCACTGCAGAAGTGGTCAAAGTAGTCAATAAAGCTACTCAAGTAGAAGTAGCGACGAAAAAAATCTACTCACGTACGAGTAGAAGTACTTCTTCCATAAGCAACCTAAAACTACTTGAAGTAGAAGTAGAATTTACTGACTTTAAAAGTACTCACGTGAGTAAGTAGTTGTGCAAACGATCCTAATTCGTTCACGTGGATTGTAAAAAGGTGCAAATTGAGCTATGCGAAAGGTGACAAGCTTGATTCATATAGATGCATACCAGTAGGTATCCAATTTTCGATAGCATAAGCATTCGTCCACATCATAGGATGAAAATGATAGTATTATTATGGAAATGCGATACTTATCCTCTGTTTTCTCGAACAGCACGTTTTAAAAAATAGCATGGTATGGCGCCATCCCTCATATTATAAGGTCCGTAGCTTAGTCGAAGAGCAATACGGAGACGTTGTATAGGATACGGTGTAACACTTTGTGCGATTAGTAAACGTTGGTAAAATATGGCGGACCGTAAAAATGCCATATAGTGTAGGTTTATTTCCGGAAATTAAAGGCATTACTACACTTGCTTTTATACTTCAACATGTATTTTATCCAGACAAAAGAACTGATATTAATTATAACTAAAGTATATGATACCACGGGGCCATTCCACACACAGACAAACGATCTTCACATCACTATCTCTTCAAATCTCCTGAAATTTGGTACACGCAGAGATGAGCACATTCCAAACAGGATGAACTATATTTTATGAAAACTGGACTTTGGGGTCAAAAGTTACGTCACTTTAAAAATTGACAATTTTCAGCTCATTTCGGGTCTGCACATCTCAGGTTTTATTATTGAAATATTCAAGAAGGTGTAGCTAGATGTTGGACGACAGTTGAGATACAGCACTTGGGTTTATCTGAAGCTTGTCTGATCGTCTATATTTCCAAGTGAAATTTAATACCCTGGAAGTTAGGGTCAAAGGGTAAATTGAGGGGGAAATCTAAAATCAGTCAGGCGTTACACGATTTAGACAACGGATTGCTCAAAAACATATTAAAATGTTTTGGAAAAAGCTATTTTAAATGAAAGTCTGCTTCAAGGAGAATTACTTCATAGCTGTTTGATTTTGGTTTTGAAACTGTAAAATGATGAAATTGCAGTTTTAAGAGCACGCTTCATTTGTACATGGAAATGCAGTACTATTAGGGCGAGTTCGGACATCGAGTCTAGGGTGTGTGAGGGCAACATGTCTGGGGTGTGTTCGGACTGTGTTGCCATTCGGACATCGTATCTGGGATGAGTTCGGACTGTTTTGCCCCTCCGACATCGTGTCTGGGGTGTGTTCGGGACATCATGTCTTGGGTGCGTTTGGGCAGTTTTGCAACTCGGACATCGTGCCTAGGGTGTGTTCGGAATGTGTTGCCATTTGGACATCGTGTCTAGGGCGTGTTCGTACATCATGTCTGGGGTGTTAGGACTGTGTTGCCACTGGGACATCGCGTCTGGAGGGAGTTGTTCGGACATCATGCCTGGGGTGAGTTCGGACTGTGTTTCAATCGGACATCGTGTCTGGAATATGTTTGCGATGCGCCGGACATGCCTCAGACCTGATATCTGCGCACTATTTTTGTCCGGACATGCTCCGGTGCTGATACCTGTGCTCTAAATACCCCCAGGCATGGTTCGGAACGGATATATGCGCGCATAATGGGCACAGACGTCATACGTGATACCTGCGTCCAAACGACGCATGACCTATATATGACCTATGTCTGCAGTTTTTGCTGATATCTGCGATAGCTGGGAATATCCACACTCCACAATAGTGATAGATGAGTATATGTTTGTGATGCGCACTATTTTAATCTGGACATGCTTCGGAGCTGATACCTGCGCACCAAATATTCCCAGGCATGGTCCGGGCCTGATATATGCGCGCTGAATGGACACAGACATGCTTCAGACGTGATACCCGCGTCCTAAATGACGTGTGATTTATATATGACCTCTATGTTTGCGGTTTTTGGTGATATCTGCGATAGCTGAGTATATCCACAGTAATTCCACATCCACAGTAGTGGTATCTGTGATAGCTGAGCATATCCACTGTAGTGATAGCTGTGAATATACTCAGCTATCACTACTGTGGATATACCCAGCTATCGCAGATATCATCAAAAACCGCAGACATATAGGTCATGCGTCGTTTAGGACGCAGGTATCACGTCTGAC
>ATSW01062073.1:0-13542 GCA_000444245.1 Botryllus schlosseri | reverse complement strand
CACGCAGGGATGAGATGGGCCCTGCGTGTCTCCGACTCAGAGAATCTAAGATAGGAGGTGGGCCACAACACATATTCAAACCGGAAAATGGGCCACGGCCAAGAAAGGGCTGGGAACCCCTGACGTAAGGATTAGGAGCCGTCACGTTCTAAATTTACTCGTAACCACTCATCACTTCTGGTTAATTAGAATGCTTTTTCTTGCCAGCGAACGTCTTCAGCGGCTTGCTATTGCGGGCTCCGTCTAAAAAGTCGTTAATGGAGATGAAGATCGACAGGGAGCGTTCCAAGAAGTTCATTTCGCATTTTTTACATAACGCGTACGATCAGTGACTTTTCCCTTCGTGGAACTGCAAACCATCCACTGCCATCTGTAGTCGTAATGGACTCGCACTGAAATTATGATTCTATTGCGACCTTGCTACCGATTATATCTCATGTGATTTGAGCCAACGATAATGCTAAAAGGGAGCGCTGTATCCGTGTCGCATTCATGATGTAGATCTCGCCACCGGGAGAGGACTATTTTCTATTGTTGGACTGTTGGTAGCACGTTACTGACAATAAAATGTTTTTGAATTGTCCCACCTAAAACTAATATTGTATTTCTCCTCATTATCCGCTGCATTCATCATCAGGGATGTCTGGAATGTCCGATAATGCAGCCATGGATTTAACCATACAATTCCAACCAATATGCTCTTACGAAATTAGGTTCTATTGCTTTTGTGAATGCTCCAAATATGATATGCCATGCTAATACGCAGGGTTGTAATGACTCGATTCACGATTTTCTGATGACTCGACTTGACTCGAGTCATTTTTTCAAAATATGGAAATGACTCGACTCGAGTCAGATTGTGTATTGACTCGACTTGGACTCATGACTCGAACCAAGTCATTGACTCGAGACTCAGACGGCCAAGACCGACATTTCATTGTAATTTCGAATAATTGTGAAGTAACCACCCTTCTGGAATTTCGTCTGATTGGCACTGCTACTTGAAAATGCCACCAGTAACTGCTAAAAGTGAGGAAAATTAGTACCGTAATTTTCCGAATATAGTGCGCCCCCATGTATAATACGCACCCTTAAAATGGCGTGTAAATTCTGGGGAAAAGCATGTACCCATGTATAGTACGCACCGTGCATTCGCAGTACATAAATAGTTGTGTTTTAGTACGCGATGTTGTTCTATTTTGCGATGTCACTATCGAACAATCATAACATAACCATCGCTAATCATAATACAATTAACGGCATTGTCTCTTAACGAGAGTAGATAGTAGCCAAAGCCTGCGAGGCCGGCGACACGATAGTTAAGGCCAACAACATTTTGCACACGAGGCCTATTACAATTACAGATGCGATTGCTCAGGCCAACAGTTATGTCGGGCGCACCAATCTTGTTGGGGATGCGACTGATTACGCAAGCGATTATATCTTGCGCACATGGCCTCTTGTGTATGCAATTGTTAAGGCCTGTCGTTGACTCGATGAATATGCAAGGATTGCCGCGCACGCTTGTAGCAATCAGCGACCTAATTTCGCTCGTGTACAAGCTGCAAACTAACTCAGCAAGAGATCGCGTACTGTGCAAAAGACTCTTGTTAATTGGCAACAAACTTTTCGTTAATTGGTAACGCGCTTGTCTATTTGGCAGCGCATTACACTCTATAATACGAATTACGGGGCACGATGGCTAGAGATGATGCGCGATTGGAAACAAACATGAAGAAAGGTGTGATTTGAAGTCTTTGATCGAGGGAGATTTTTTCTCAAGGCTTGCTGTACCCATGCATAATACGCACCCCCCTATTTTAGGGCAAAAAATTGGTAAAATTTTGCGCATTATACATGGAAAATTACGGTATATTATAAATGCGAACAGTCAATATCACCAAATATAGTTATATAAAATGAGTTAAACAAGACTTTAACTGGAAACTGAGCAGTCAACATAATGACTTGGACTCTAACTCGAGTCATAATACCATGACTCGGACTTGACCCTCTGTTCGATGACTTGGACTCGGACTTGACTCGGTGGTGAATTGAAAATGACTCGACTAGACTCGAGTCAAAACAATAAAAGTGAATTTGACTTGTGACTCGTAGCATTGTGACTTGGTCACAACCATGCTAATACGACTGCTGCTACTGTCAATTTCATGAGACTAAAGAGCTATATTCTCAGGCGTTGGCAGTAAGAATGAAATAGTATCAATATAACACATAAGCTTGTGTTGGGACTTGGGTGGAGGTTAAATCCTAGCCAATCGTCATGCGAGCTAGCTGATATATTCTGGTGTGTTGATAATTTAATAATATATTCGTATTGAAATAAGCCCGAATATTTCCGGCTGACACTCGTCAGGGGTAATCGTCGGCAACTAGTAGAGAATTGGAAGAACATTATATATCAATAATTGTCTTCTCAAAGTTTGTGAATAAAATATATCGTTTATTTTATCACAACTTTATAGGCCTGGATTTGAGATACGCAATTTGTTAGTATTATTTTCAAATCTGGAAATACAAACCAGTTGGATGTAGTAGCAGTAGTATAACATTCGTCAAATTATTTTAACATGTTTAATGAAATCACTCCATTCTTCAAGCATCGGATTCGATGTGTCTAGCGTACTATGTACGGCAAAAATATTATTTTTAATCCTGAACATTTCAGCTACCGGTAGTATGATGCACAATGGTAGGAATCACATGCAGATCTTCCTTTGCAACGTGCCAACAACGAATTCAATAAACGTGGATTCGTTCTGCGATCTCGTGCAATTATTGATATTCCGATAATGTCTCTGTCGCGGGCGTGTTGTCATTTTGCAGATTTTCTTACCTATGGTGCTGAGCACAGTTCAAAATTAGAAAATTGACTATATTCCACGTCGATATTTCAGTTTCCTATTTTTCTTGCAAGTATTACCGTGAAATGATATAAGTCGTAGATTATGTTGTTTCAGTTGAAATATATAATTTTTTGAAATCAAACGGTTCGAGTTAATGCAACTGCCAGACACAGAATGGGATTGGGTAGGATTGAACAGAATTTTCAGGGCTCAGATGCACTTTTACTGAAAGTATGTTGGCTGCATATTAGTCGCGAGTCAGGATCAGCAATTACTTATGCACTGAACCTGTTGTTGCATTCAACGGCACTCGACGGTCATTATGATTAAGCATGTCTGGACTTTATTGACAAAGACAACTATATGAATGACCATTATAAATGATAGCTAATGTAAGTTTGTGAGTGATTGCAGTTAAGTAAAACATGATTGTGATCTGATAGATATAATTTGTGTACACTTCAGACTGAGAAATACACAGATAGTGAAACCGGGTTCAAATAGGTGTAATTAAAGCATAATTGACTGTTTCAAAATTATTTTTTAGATCATGGCGCTCTTAGGCCAGTCTCTACTTGTAAATTTTGTCGGAAGGAATTCTGTTTTTAAAATTGCGTATCGGTTTCGACGGGCTACACCAAGACGGGCCTTGGAGACATTCAAAAATGAGGTGGAGTATAATGAGCATCTTGAAAGGCAGAAAGAAAAGGGCAAGAAAAATATCAAGGCTGGAAGAGCTGAACAAAAAGTTGTAAAAATTGAGGATGATGAAGAGTTCAATATGTATAATAATATACCCAAGGATATATTGGAGTTGAAATATGAAAAGCCCAACACAGCAAAGATCGGAAACTTCTCGAAAATAATGCTTAACATGAAATCTAGAGCTTACAGGTAAGATTGACGATTGAAGAGTTATCCTAATAATCAGATGATTGATGCTGATACCAATATTGCTGATTACTGCGTATCATCGTGACTTCAGATCTAAATCAATGGTACTGAATCAGTTTAATTACTTTGTATACCGTAACTTGAATCTTAACTTTAGATCTTCTTTAATATATCTTGTGATTTACCACGGTGTGTTTTGTGTAAATGGTAGAAAGGTATTTATATATAATTTATAGATTCTTATTAATGCACATGCTTATGGACTGCAATATCTAGGGAACGTCACGGTTCATGCTTGTTGGAAGGAAAATTCCTGATCGCAGATGCAATGAAGAGCGGAATGTTTGTTCGTCTGTTGTACTTCAGTCGGCTAAAGAATCTGGTCGGTCTTCCCATTGATGTCCTGCGGAAAACAAATCTAATCAAGGTCGATTTCAGGGAGATACAACTAGCGTCCGAGGTGGGTGCTTCTCCGTTGAAGATGTCAGTTTGAAATTATGATTTCCATCCGCAAGGCTTCAAGTTTAAAGTAGTGTTTCCCAAACTTTTTTGAGCTGCCAGTACCAGTGCACCACGCTTATATAATAAAACGAAAATTGTTCTGCCTATGTTACAGCTAATAATGAGACGGATGAAGATGGTGTATTGTCATCATCCTCGTTATAATGGTTTCGAGTTTACATAAGAACAATCTCATTCTAAAATCTCCACGTCCCGTATTGTCAAGTCGATTTTTGCGGTGAGTCAGAAACTTTGTCACGGCACAGAAAGCACATTCTATCAAATATGAATAGGGATGGGCAACGAGGAAAGATTCAACCTGACTCCAGGGAAAGTATTTCTGTTTGATTTAATTTTGTACCCAGAACGATTGAACTCAAAATTGTTCTGCAATGTAATCAGCTGCCCAATCATTTCTTACTCGGAAACTTTACAGAATGCATTGCTAATCCGGTAAGGAATTTCTAATTGGAATACTTACTGAAATCAAATTACCGTACCCTTCGCCTTAAACGTCAGGTTTCATCATTACCAGGAATGGACATATTTGAAACATGAACTTTGGAGAATATGTCCGTCCAGTATCTCTGTTCTCGCAACCAGAACGTCATGTCCGGGGCCATGGTCACAGCATTGAAAAATCCACGATCATTTGAAACAGTAAAATAACGCAGTGCAGCAATAACTTCTCAAACACTTCGTATTGTTCTCACGGCACACAATGAACCACACTTTGTATGAGAAGTTCTGCCGACTGCTGAATCCTTCCATTGATGGACAGGACATCATTGTCAAGTAACAATGGACTTTTCCGGTACAGCTGATTGAATAGACCGACGACCGTGTATTGCCTTGACTGAATCGAATTTGGCTGCTTTATTCATCAATCGTTTCAACACTATACATGCAGCAGTTGCCTTCTTACCCTACATAGCCCCCATTTGCTATCACAGCCCAATTTTATAGCCGGCACTCCCATAATAGCCCATTTTATGGCCAGTGCCCCCTTCACGCTTGCGAACGTCCCCATTGCATATTATTTTGCGTAATCTTTTCAGTTACAAGTTCAGTCGGAAGGTCTAATTGCGGTGGCAACGAAACAGGATGAGATTACGCGCCAGAAGTTGCAAAAGTGGCGAGCAAATTTGACCAAAGAAAGCAACGAAACAGTCCTTCCTTTGACTCTGATATGCGATAACATACGGGATGCGGGAAACATGGGTGCCTTGCTTCGGACTGCAGCTGCAGCTGGTTGCCAGCAGGTGAGTTATGCAGAGGTAGTCAGTAACGAAGCATAGATTACTAACCTATGGATAGATGTGCAACTGAGTCATCACACTTGAATACCAAGAAAGGTCTACTGCTCAGCCGGCTAAAAAAATTGGTAGTCCTATAGCTGACGACCCGAACGCTATAATTTATTAGTAATGGTCTTAATCAAAAGCTAGTGTCTCACTGATTCCGAAAATACGAAGTAAAATCTGGTCAGGTCAATGGAACCACTCCGAAATAGATGTCAAAGCCGATTATTCGAGGAGGGTTGGTTCGATTATGTTCACAATAAGAACAGTTTTGTTCAAAATAAGGACAGTCTCATGTTCACAATAAGAACAGTCATGTTCACAATAAGAACAGTCTCACGTTCACAATAAGGACAGTCGTTATATTCACAATAACGTCAGTCGCAGCACCAACATATCCCAGACATGATCTCCGAGTGGCAACAGAGTCGGAACACAAACCAGGCCTGATGTCCGAACACCCCCCAGACACAATGTCCGAGTGTCAAAGCAGTCCGAACACACCCCATGATGGCTGGGGTGTCTCCGGACTCCGCGGCCAATCGGACATCGTGCGCCCACCAATCTGACGGACCCGGTTCGATTCCCGTCGTAGGTTTATCTGGGCTCCTCTTAAACCGCTGTTGCCGTTCTTACGGCGACAAAAACGCCCAGAAAAAGACCCGACGAAAGAAAGCACTCACAAGGAATGGAAAGAACTAGTAGAAAGGGCCGCGGCTTCAAAAAGATCAACATTGGAAAGAACTGTGACATCGGGTACTCCAGGCCGAGGTGGATGTTAGAGTAAAGGATCGCTTACTGATGCGTGTCGTTCGACATCCTCCTATCTGTTCATGACATCGCATTGTGTCTTATCGCATTGTACATTGTGTGTGACTTGTTCAGATCAAAAATATATATCTCAACCATGCTATGTTATGTTATGTTTGTCCGGGCCGTCCATAGTCTCGAATCATATGACTTGATCCGAGTCATGCACAATGACTCTAATACGGGTCGAGTCAATACACAAATTGACTCGAGTGGAGTCATTTTCCGCATTTGAAAAAATGACTCGAGTCAAGTCGATTCACCAGAAAATCGCGATTCGAGTCGAGTCATGACTAGAGTCATTTCAACCCTGCTGCAACACAATGACTATAACAATGGACAATTGTGTCAACGGATTGTTCGGAACAATGCCGATTTTCACGCTATTTCGGGTGGTTCCATTGTCCTGACCAGATATTAATTTGTAGTTTCGGAATCAGTGCGACACTAGCTTTCGATCAAGACCAGTGCTATTAAATTTTAGCGCTTGGGTCGCCAGCTATAGGACTACCTATTATGCTGCGCTGCTATTAGCAGGCTCGGCAGTAGACCTCTCTTGGTGTTCAAGCGTGGCGACTGAATTACACATCTATCCATAAGTTAGTAATCTATAAACAAAGCACTCCTTCTTTTTCTGAGTACTCAAGTAGGTTTTGCCTTGAGTATGCGACCTCCGGACCAAAATTACTTTTTGACACTATACACTACTAATTTTTGAGGTGCCTGTTTTTAGCCTACTTCCACTTCTACTTGACTTTTGTAGGCAAAATTAGTTACTTTTTACTTTCGGCTTTGTAAAGCTTATAATATATTTTGCATTTGTCACTTTTTTGAGTGAAATTGTCATGACAAATGGGCAAAGAACCTCTGTATCACTGGCCACCGGATTTTGTCGTTTGTCATTTTTATATTATCTTCTTTTACTTTCATCCAGTGTGCATGCCTCCTCTTTACATGGCCTTGGCCCAGGCCCAGGTGATCTCAAAGACTACTCCAAGTCGTTTCGGCATCATTTTCAGAAATTGTACTGATATTTATTATCATTAGTCATTTTGTCTTAGTCTTCAAGATTCAGCCTGCAATTTTTAGACTGATCCAACCTTTGATGAATTGACGAGTAACCGACCCCCTCAACCAAATGTAATTTTTGAAACTACTTGTATAGTTTTCAGACCGTTCAATTCCCACTAGTAAAAATTTACTTACTTACACCAACGCTGGTTACTTGACCACCTGTCGTTATTTTGAGAGGCTAATAGCTAAATGAGAATCTTACATATGTAATCTGATAACGATCCGTTTCTAGGTAATCACAACACAAGGTTCTGTCGATATATGGGATCGCAAGGTGATCCGGGCTGGCGCTGGTGCACATTTCAAGATACCTATCCTGCCAAGTTTGTCTTGGAACGAAATTAAAGCAAAGATGGACGACTTTGATGTGCGAAATGTGTATTTAACCCTGCCTCAGTCGAAGAGATTGAAAATCGATGACATTTTACCAAACTACACCAGTAAAAACGACCTTCACAATACACTGATTCCCGACTCTGGAGTGAAATTGGATGACATGGATGAAGATATTTCCAAGCGGATGCGTGATGTCACAATGCATCCATTGCCATATTATGATGCCTTATTTGTCGAAGATGGACACACGGTCCTTGTTTTAGGTAGTGAAGTACTGGGAACGAATCCCGAGGCTTATCTATACTCCATCGAAACCGCTCTTCGGAATAACCCCAAGATTAAGGAATTGCATAACATCCTTAATATACCAATGGCCTTTGAGTCGGAGTGCTTGAACACTGCTGTTGCCGGCAGCATTTTATTGTACGACGCAAAGCGTCAGCTAACAGATCAGTAGGGTGCTATTTTGAATATCATAAAGCTCCCAACCACTCTGTGAATCCGCACTCTTGAGACCGTTAGGATTGACTGAGTTACGACCATGGCATATTAAATAAAGAAGGAATTTTTGACGTTGTGTTATCACTATGTTACAATAGTTCTGTGGGTATGTTGCTTGAAAATTTTGGCCCCCCCTTCCCAAAAACAACTTTTAATGGCCTCTCTCTAAATTTCATCTTGACTACGCCTATTAATACAGCGCAGCTGAGACTTTCAGCATGAAATGGAAATGTAGTTTCATTATGTTCTTGTGAATTTTTTCGAATAAATTTACCTTGTCCAACCATCATCGCCCCTGAGTGACTACCGGAGTACAGCCTAGCACTGGTGAGTTGACCTCTACACCTTTTGTTGTTCAGGAATTCCAATATAAAACATTCACGAAACCATACCATTAAAACATTGGAACATATATTTTCATAGAATATAGAATAGAAATACAATTTCAAACTTCGCCAAATTCGAAATTATTTGAGGCCAATAATCTTGTTGATACTTTTATCAGTTGCATAAGCCACAGTTTACTACATGTGCCATATTTCAGGAAATTCTACATGACAGTGGACAATATTTCATAAGCTTCCATCACCATACAGATCAAAAAGTAGAATCAAGTCTATCCGATAACGTTGGTTGAAAAGGTACCGCGCATATAAATTTGGAAGCAAATCAAATTCCTATTTCAGCGGTCAAGTCAATAAAATCTGGAAATGCAATGATAGATGTGCCTTAGACATGTCTCAATCTTCAAGGCACTAAAAATAAAACAACAAATATTTTTACACCAGTTGACCTGTCGTCACCCACTGCACAATCCTCATACAGTCTTTTTCAGGTTGTGCGGGAATAAGATTTAACAAAATAATATGTTCAGAATAAAACACTGTTATCAAAAATTGTAAACTTTCAACCCCAAAAGAGAGTTCATAATTGCACTTGAGCTAGCCCTCAAATTGCACGTTGTTAGGATTGCCTCGTTAAAAAGTAGACGTACGAAATAATGAGTAGCGATATGACTGCAAGAGTCGGAAGGACGATTGTAGTTAACTGCTCCATCGCTTGCTGATTCCCTTTCCGCCTTTCTGCTTTCATCTTCGAATTTTCCTTTTGGTTGAACTTCTTCCCTTTGAGTTGACGCATATTGGATGGTTGGGGCACTGCGTGTTGCTACTACAGATATCAATGCGCTCGCCGACTACTCACTTCACAACGGAATATGTTTACTACAGTACCTACGCTTGTTATGAATTTGATGGCGCGTCACGATGACGTGTAACAACATCGTGTTCCCGTTGTATCACAAGACCGATAGTTGGTTAAGACTTGAGATTTCTTGGTTCGGCTTTCCAAGAAAACAAACATGCGTGTAACATTTATCAACAATCGCCATACTGATTGTTCAATTGCTTTTTAATATACGAATTCGTGGGGTTAAGAGTAAATAATGTTTCAGGGGGCACGTTTTGTTGCAATGAACCATGACGTCCCCTCAATGCACGTTCATTGTTCATTCCCTGCGGCAAAATCCAATCCGAACCTTACCGGCCTAGATATCACTGACGTGTCCAGACACGATGCCCTTTTGTACCGGTATCATTTTTCTGTCAACCCCATAAAATTGTTAGGCAGTCAGTAGAGATGATGTACACCAAATTTGGCTCAATTCCAACCACTAGAAGCGAAGTTATTGCAGTAGAAAAATTTGGATTTGAATAAAATAGTATTTACTGTGACTGACTCTTTAATTATTAAAAAAAAAAAACATGGAATTATAAATTTTTCTACTGCAATGACGCATTTTGAAATGCTGAAATTGTCGTTGTTGTTCAAAGTATGCTATTCTCCGGTGCTCAATATGACTATTCCTCACTAGCTGATACGGTTTCGGCGATGGTGATGAAATTCTATGGAGGAAGAATTCTCTGATATGAATGGGCATGGGCATATTGCCTTGGCGTGCAATGGCCCACCACTGCCAAGATCGAGACGCTTAGAAAACGACTTCGGGCTCCCTAAAACACCAAGCTTTACGAGGAGATAGCTAGCTAACCCCGATATCGATTCTTTAGTCCAGGGGTCGCCAATTTGCGACAGCAGAAGGAAAATGATGCGGCCATCGACACTTTGATTTGATTACAATTTTATGATGTGTTGGCGGCCGTCGATATGCAAATTGCATTTACGAATTGACTCATCCCTGATTAATGAGAGTTTTGAGAGCGAGATAGTGTAATGGTTATGCGTCCGGCTTCTCGAGCGGTAGGTCGTGGGTTCGATCCCCGGCCGGGTCATACCAAAGACTCAAAAATTGGTATCCGCAGCTATCCTGCTAGGCGCTCAGCAATCACGGATAGCATGGAGGAGAAAAAAAACGGGGGCGCAGACTAGATGACCTAATGGGGCCGTATCGCAACTCCGTCGTCAAAGCATCTCGATGGTGCAGGCGAAAAAGAATATTATCTCTCTCTCTCTCTCTCTCTTTGAATTATTTTTGAAAGTTTTTTCGCGCTACGTGCGGTTCAATGCGTGTTGATTTTCGATTTTTTAATATAGTGTCCTTCGTAACAGTGCGTAGATGCGAACAGCGGAGGAAATCATGCGCCCCATAAAGAAATACCATAATTTGTGATCGTGTTCTCCTCATCGCGAAGGAAATTTCTTTCGGGTAGGCCTATGTTTGGGCGAATCCAATATCTTTCCACTGTACCGACAGTCCTGATGGGAGGTCAAGAAATAACAGCATGCACAAAGGGGACTATAATAACAATTGGTCCACCCAAAGATGCAGCACAGAATTAATAACTTCCCTAAGAATAAATATTTGATATATTGATATTAATGACGAAATTCACACATGAATATGAAAATAAATCGTGCTTCGCGCACGGTTTCCGTGCACCTGCACATAGTATGCTGATTTGAGTAATTAGATTAGTCCAGAGTTCACCGGCAATGGGCAATTGGACATGTACAGTTTAACGTGGGTATATATGGCCTCCAGTTAGTTCAATACGACTATGCACTAGAATGCGGCCGTAGGCTACATAGGTAATCGAAATGAGGCGTGAATAGCAGGAAGGTTGGCCTCCCCTGCTTTACTTGCTGAAGAGTATTGTCAGGTGTATCGTGCGCAGCTCACAAGTTCAAATTAGAATGAAAGTGATGATCATGATATTTTTTGTTTTATGTATTTATTCAATAACTTATTATTTCTTTTGTGGTAACCATGCCAGTCGCCCATGTCAGAAAGAGAGAGCACAGCGTTGTACTGACGTAGAGTTATTAAAATGTGGTTGTTTAACTGCATGACCTATTTTGTCTCGATATTGAAGTCATGCGGCCCGCGGCCTTTACGAATTTTGACAACCCATTTTGAGTTGGCGACCCCTGTCCTAAAGACTATAAAATCCAATTCAGCAGTGGGGATGACAATATGTTCTTTTATGGTTATTTTCACCGGCATATAGCATTTTAGATTTATTGTATTTATTGTATTTACTGTACATTATACACGGTAGCAGTATTTTATCGGATCCACCGGATTTTTTGGTGTCGGAGTTTCGGCTACCCGGAGCTGGACTAATTTAGATTGGACAGATATGATTCCATAGATAGCGCTATCAATATGACCTACCGAACAAATACTCAATTCGTATGGTGATTGCAGATGCTTCTAAAGTTTCTGAACAGGATATCTATCACATTCAAAAGTCCTGTCTGTACCGGATATTTACAAATGAAAATCTCTGACTGACATATTTCATCGTCAATGGCTACATGTTGGAATCAAACTAATATTATATTTTTTAAATTCTACTGAACTTCCTCACGTATTTCTAGTAAAAGATGTAATGAATCATCTAAATTCGAATTCTTACCATAAAAAACTCCACCTCAGGTTACTGTGGTGAGTGGTGTCGGAATTTGTATTAAGGCCTCTGCACACTGAGCTCGCGACCCGATAAAACGAGAGAATCGCGCCTGTCTGCGACTGGACCATGCAGACCGGAGTCGCCGGCAACTCGCAACATGCCGTCTGCGACAGTGTTGCGCAACTCCGCGACAAAGTTGAAAATTTTCAACTTTGTCGCGAGTTGCGAGCGACTGGTCAGCAGTTACTGATCGTTAGCTCTATGTCACCGCAATAGTTTGTCCGGGTATTGCGTGTTTTGGCATCTATAATTGTTTCCTCATTGAATTTAGACTGATTTGAGGCCATTTTAAAACTTGAAGCTTAACTGCAAGAGCGCATTCTACTGTAAGCAGTACCGGTACTTGGTAATTACCAAAGGCCAACCAGCTCCGGCAGTACCGATACCGCGAAACTCTCAGTCATTGTATGTCTACAGGTGGATTTATTAGATACCTTGTCTGATTCATTTTAACCTGTACAGTGTACATTGGTTGGAAACTGGGTTAAGCAGGTACATATAATCGTGGTATGTCATGGGTTCACTGATGTATATTTCAGATACCGGTACATCTCAGTACACGACGTCTGAAAATCTTTTTGTTGACTAGGTAGCAGCAGTGTAACTGTTGATGTTAGATTTCGTCTATCCTCCTCTTTATCAGACTTCGGTACGAATTGTAGTGGCTAATATTATAAGTCAGAAATGGACTATGCATCATTATGGAGAATGAATCAACCAGGCCTACGGATCAGTTTCCATGCTTGATACCTGAGGGCGAATCGAAGATTGAAAAGGAAAGAATCCCAGAGTTATATTTGAATATTGTTAAGACTTAATTCATTTACAATAAAATTATAATGCATTTGAATGTTGTTCTCTATCATATCGGGAAATTAATGTATGAGTGCTTGACAGTTGATGCAGTCACTGAGGCAGTGGAATACAGAAAGGCTTGGTGTCTGTAGCATAATAGGCTACAGCTAGAACTCCAGAAATTTGGATCGGCAACCGGAAATAGCGCCTTTAACTGGGTCACCCAGATTATGCGTTTTCAGCATTGAAATATGATATTGGTTCGTTAATGGAAAAGTGTGTGCATATAAGACGTCATCTTATTCATTGACAAACCCATGTATACCCATCGAAATATTCATTTTGCGATCTATCGGGAGCTGTGCAATGTGTATCCATTGCGAGACTTCGGACAGAACGCGCAAGAGCTGTAGTTGCCGCTTGTGGGCACTGCCGGGACCAGTGTGCATTGCTTCGCGACTTACGACTCGCAACTCGCAACGCGCAACTCGCGATGTTGCGTCGCGAGGTCAGTGTGCAGAGGCCTTTATG
>ATSW01062064.1:0-10693 GCA_000444245.1 Botryllus schlosseri | reverse complement strand
ATGTTCTAAATCAGAGGTCTCAAACACGCGGCCCACGGGCAGCATGCGGCCCTCGAGACCATTTTCTGCGGCCGGCGACCTTATTTTCGATTCCGAAGTATTCGACAATATTTAACTGCCATATATCTTTTTTATTTGAAAACTGTAAATTTGCCCCTAAACTACTCTCAAGAAGCTTGAAACTACTCATCAAACTTCACAATTACATCACTTTCAAAAGTTACCACTGAGAGGAAGATCAATGAATACTTCGGCGATCGGACATTTCTATTGCTAGGGCACAGTAATCATTATATTCAAGTTGTTTTTAGATCTGTTCCAATATTCGACGGTGAATCTAACGCTGATTTAGTTTGACATAGGTAATGACATGATCAATAGCCTTTGTTATCAGGAGTATGCTCGAATCTCGGATTAGGCTGTATACTGCTCCAATGCTCTGATATCAGATCAATCTCAAATATAATCTACCTATAATTGTGACACGTCAAATTTCCGCTAGCTGCAAAATTATAACGCGGCAGCTTTTACGGTGTCCTGATGCATATTTACTCTCGCATGGTATCTACAGCAACTATGCCAAGTACAGCAACAATTTCATTCAAATATTTTACAATGTGATTTTTTTCGTGCCAATCGTGAATTCACAATAGTAAATCATATTTTCAAGATGCCTGTGGAATGTCAGTCTGCAACGTCCCGTCAAATAAGGCCTACTTGGAAATACATTTAATTCCCCTATTATTGGTGCTGCGGCCCGCGGCGCCATCAAAAATTAGGAAATTGGCCCGCGAGCGCATTTGAGTTTGAGACCTCTGTTCTAAATAGTGTTTTAAACGAATGCCTATAAAAAAACGATTTTTTTTCAAGTTGTATGAAAAACGTGTTTTAAACACGATATATGACTTTGTCATTAAATGAATGTACTGTACGTAGCGTGGCCATGACGTCACGAATATTCAACTGTGAAGGCATATTAGATTGACATTGACAATTGAAAATAAATGGTAAATAATAAATATAGCCCCTTTGACGAAATATACAGATACTGTAGCTGTTGAACCTACTATTTTGAGGGTTCCACCGACCATCGCATATCGTATACGTCGGTTATATCGGGTGGTAATTGTTCGCAGGCTCACACAACATGTTTTCTGGAAAGTGTTCCTTTTTTGGCCTCTGTTCAAATCATGTTCTAAACAAAGTGTTTTAAACAACCGTTTGTTTTAAATGCAACCCTAATTATAACCTATAACTTTCATTCCATTGATGGATTAATTACCTTTAGTGAGGGTATTTCTAATACCGATTGTAATAACCATTTTTCGGGTAATTACCGTCTTTCAGATACAAGATTGCATAGAACAGTGGCCCTTAACCGGAGGTCCGCTAACTCCGGCCCCAGATGTGTACGGGGCATTTTCAGTGGTTCGCGAAGTGTCTAAATTGACAACACGATTGATAATTATCAATTGAAGAAAGAAGTACCACGGTGTGTCACCAGCAGTATACGCACAAGTTCGGTGTGGCCAGCCAACACCTGCTGCTGTTGAACGTTCTTTCTGTATTCTTAGTAAGGACAGACACTTTCTACCCGAGAATGTAGGAAAGTATATTTCGTTGTACTACAACAAATTTAAATTATTTTTACCATAATGCGTGATGCAACTACTGGAATTCTTCATAGGTCCAGATTTCGTTAAAATAAGGTTTTTTCATGTAATAATTTATCAGTTGACATAATTGACGTCGCGAATATTTAATTGCGACAGTGGATTGACATTTACTATTGAAATATAGGGTAAATATGGCTCCTTCGATGAAAAAGGCTTCCGACCACGGTATCAAACAGATCGAAAATATTTTTAACCAGGACTACATCGTTATGCAGCATTTTTACGGTTGAGGGTCTTCAACATCAGAACACTCATTCCGTACATTTGATCTATATCCATACAATATACATGCAGTGACGTACGGTCAATGGAGGCAAGTGATGCACTGCTTCACCTGTCGCCAGTATGAGTAAAAGAAAATTATGAAAACCTTCCACGATTATTGATATTTACCCGCGATGTTCATGAATAACCAAATGTTATCCTTTTTTCATCCCACATCACCAATTTTGATATCGATTGTTGCAAAATACAACGCGAAAGGAGATGTGAGGCACTGGTGAGTCACTGGCGAGTCGTGCATCACCTGCGACAATGCAATTCACCATAACCGGTAAGCCGAATATTAACAATCTCACAGCACTGAAACCCCCTTAAAATCGCCAAGGAATGTGAAATTCGGCAGTATGCCGTACAATGACAGCTCAGACAAACAATAGTCTGGTGAGGCGCAATTGAATCTGCCTCACTCACCATTCGCGAACAATCGGACAATCGCAGCACAGTGAAACGCGCTATCGGTTTCAGTGTTGCATGGATCGTAGAGTTGCGACGACCAGTATCTAATGCAGAGCAATTACATTCCCTTGGTGATGTAACTGTTATGTATTGTCCATCTATATACCTACCTCTAATTGTGATGTAATGGAGTTAGACAGACAGACATAAGTTTATTTCCAGATGCAAAAAAAGTAATTGCGGTGAAATGGTGGCCAGCGATACGACCATCATGTCATGAAGTCAGCTGGTCACCTTATTTATACATCATACAGTCATATGTAGGCCTATATGCAACACTTATTATATATAGGCTATCCCACATGTGTATCTAAAATTAATGATTCAGCATATCACTGCTGTCAATCTAGCTATATAGAACAAGTAACTGAACAGATAGTAAAATCTCAAGTAAACAGTGCAAATGGCACCAATAACTCCGCTTCTACTAGTTAGAATCGAGTCAAATTTGTTTTGCATCGTGTTTAAAGACATCTCAACAATTTCATGGGGTTAACAGAAAAATTTTCTCTAATAAATTTAAAAAAATTAATGGGAGCTGCGGAGCCTTACACTTGTTAGAATTGAACCAAATTTGGTGTGCAGCGTTTTTATGGTAACCTGACAATTTAATCACTGAATGGCTGGAATCCAGAAAAAAAAGTTATTTTTAACAGCCCTACCGCTTGTACGCGGATCAGATGGCGAGTAGGGGCCAGAGGTCGCCAACTCCATCTGCTAACCTTATAGATTTTATATATTTGCGAATCTTATTCTAAGGCAATCTGCATCCCCAATCATGAATCTAACCCCGATATTCCATAGTCTGAATGATGTCTTCAACACATAAGTTTGGTGTTAGTGAATGACATATTTAGTTTTGTTGAGTCATCATTTGAATCTTGCAAAAATGGAGATTGGACGAGCATAGGAAAATAGAAGATATAAAACCGAAATTAGAACCTTAAAATAAATGGTTTTTGTTATTCCTTTCGTCTTCTTCGTTGAGTAATCTATATTAAATCGATTAAAATAATTGACTATTTCGCTAAAAGGGATAATTGAAATGTATGTATTGTAGAATGGAATTGCAACGGATAACAGGTGAAAATGCACTCGCCTACCGTCTTTCTCTTGCTGGTTGTTACAATTATTCACATATTTGTGTATCTTTATCAGGTAGCCTACCGTACGTTTGTGTGTGTGGGGAGGGAGTTCAGTGCCTCATCAACCATGAACCTCACCGCATGTCATTGTCTACATGCAATAACTGTTAAACCGACGACGAGCCTACACGTCGACTATATTGGGTGCAAACAGTCCGTAAGCTCATACTAGACGCTTTGTCGGAAGTATTTACACAATTATGGCATAATTGGACAACGTTTGAAAAAAAACGCAAATTTTTCAAAGGCATTTGTTTAAAACACTGTTTAAAACATGTTTTAAAGGAAACGAAGTTGTTTAAAACATCGTTTGTTTTAAATGCAATCATATAGTCACAGTATCACGGATATAGGTCGTTGTAGGATATATCAATCGAAAGCTACTCTCAATATGACCCGGTGGGCCGATGATTGGTAACAGTTGCAAATCAACTTAAAGTTGGGGGATTTGCATTATTACGGACATTTACAACGGACATTTGATATGCCGTAGGCTACTATTGACGCCACGCACCGATTGCGTTACACCAAATGCGTCTCTGCAAAAATATGGCAATTTTGTAGGATTTGAGTTAACCCACCCAATGTAGTTTGAACTCGTTCAAGTTCAATATCATAGGCTAAAACTTACTTCCTCGTCAGTATATGACTGTCAGTTTCAGTTTCATAGCTATATCTATATGTGTCTGGTGTGAATGACCATTGTAGTCGACAAACACCATGAATACCACAAGCAAACAAACACGGAAATGACTGCTGAGCTTAACGTTCATTAGAATTCTTTTGCAATTTGCACTAGCTTTCACAAGAATGATGACGATTACAGGATAATTGAGCTAAATTTGAACTAAAGCTTGAGGGGGCCCTCGAAGTAAAAAAAGTCGAGAATCACTGACATGGAAAGAAAAATATTAGGCCTAATATCAACTATACAGTAGTACGCACGTGGTCCGTCCGATACAAATTGGGCCAAACGACAAATTTCGGGTTATTGGGAGGGGCCGTTCACACTTCCACTTGTGTGCCTTGGAGTCGACTTTTATCTATATACACTAACCGGAACTCTGTCAACAGAAAGAGTTCGTGTACCAACTAGGAATAGTGCAATGAACGCTCTCTCATTCGAGGTTTCATGCTGGTGAGGTCATAGTTTGTGATACGATTGTTGATATACAATGTTCTTTCTTATCATCTACTAGTTGCTGACGATTACCCCTGACGAGTGTCAGCCGAAAATATTCCGGTTCATTTCAATATGAATATACTATTCAATTGTACACTGAGGCTCTGTACCTCCAAGAAGCTCTTCATTTATGTAATTCTATCCGCAACCCAACTCCTCAATACTTGACTATTGACAACGTAGGCATATAATTTATAAATTATTGTGCTGTTCGTTCGAAATTTGAAAAAATGGCGACACCCGTAGTGCCCTTGTGAACACCGAGCAAAGCTCCAAGTGAAGGACAAAAATAATTCGAGGCACCCTAGCACTTCGAGTATACCCTAACGGGAAGAGTTGGGAAGTTTGATGAGTAAAAAAACGTACTCAACCTACGTAATATCCGGTGATCAGGACCGTCTCACGAAATAGTAAGGTATAAGATCAGCGAGCCGGTTAGCATTATACTGGTCAATATCAATAGATTTTTGCATCATATATCTGATACACCGAATTTTGAGATCCGAGTAGCTTTCTTGTGTTGCATTTTCGAGATGTGCAATGATCCAGCTCACACGTTACCTTATAACAGTTATATATTGTGATCATGTTTAGAATGGGAAGTTGATAGTTAATTTGGTTCGAAACAACTCTAGCCATGAAATCACTCATAGCTCGAAAAAGTCGAAATGGGCTAATTGCGCAACCATACTGCTGCGTGTATTGTATATAACTTAACGAAGTTATTTATATTGCGATATATATCAAAATTTTCATTTATATCAGCCTGGAAGTTTGTTTAATATGATTCGAAATAAGACTCACCGTGAAATCACTTTTATTGCTCGAAAAACGACAAATCGCGTAATCACGCAACTAAAATACATTTCGTCATCAGTTTATTTACCAAAGATATGACTTTGTGATTGAAGCGACTGACAAAAATTCAATTTGACCACTGTTCATCTCTAAATTCTGCTGGTGAATATTAGTCCATCCTCAAGATTACCGGACCACGACTGACCTATCGATCACGCTTCCCATGACATGACGCCCTATTTCTTGTCGCTTCCTTTTTCTATACTATATCTTCTTTACTTTCATTCAGTGTGCATGCCTCCTTTGTACATCGCCTAGGCCAAGGTGGGTGTCCGATTCCATAGACAACTCCTAGTCGCCTCGACCTCTTCCTTTCTTTTCATTGTATCGCATTTTTGTGGTGTATTGAACTGATAAAATTGCTAATAAACCAATGATGATGATGATGATGATGGTTGTGACCAAATTAAGTCATCACTCCTCACTTTCAGTTAAGCCCCAATATCACGACCTCGTTGCTGGTGATGACCTTTTTTTTAGTCGTCACCTTCCAAAATGCTACTAATAATTTTGATGTCGACGGCAACTATCTATTTTCATTTTGTCGTGGCACCCCTGAGCAGTCCTATCGGCACCCCGGTTGACAACCATCGCATTAGGCGATTATTCCATTTCACCGTAACATCACAACTCATGATTCTATATGCCGATTTCGTCAGGCCATATTATGCTGAATTGCTTCATTTCAATTACCGTTGGGTCAAAATCTGAAGTTACCGGTTGCTCAGATACAGATCCGTTACGGTCATAAATGAGAAGTATAATAAATACTTCCCACCCTGAGGTGATACGGTTTCTAGTGAATTGCTGTAGCCTAGAAACCAGAAACTTTAGGGTACGGCACGGCCCTGAACGACAGTTTGAGCGACGGTGTCTGGCGTATTTGCTCCCATATAAAATATAGACCTATTCATGGTAATGAAACATTACTACAAGTTTTGTCATATCAAAAACACTACTTTTAGTTACTATGTGTCGTGCTTTATACATATTCTAAAGATTTTAGTAATCCGAAATCTTATCCGTGGAAACGGTGGCAATTCCAGTATAATATAAAACCAATTTCAGTTTCGAGTTTTGACATGTCACTATCTCTCGCATCGAATCCGGGCGTGGTGTGTCCTATACGTTGGATAGGGTTGCATTTAAAACAAACGGTATTTTAAAATAGGCCTAAATTTTTAAAAACATGTTTTTAAACAGTGTTTTAAACAAAGGACTTGAAAAAATTGTTTTTTTTAGGTTATAAAATTATGCCATAATTGTGGAAATACTTTCCAAAAAACATGTTGTATGAGCCTACGAACAATTACCACCCGATAGCCGACGTATATCGATATGGGACGGTTGGAACCCTTAAAATAGTCGGTTCAACAGTAATAGTACAGATATTTATTTAAAGAAGCTATATTTACTAGGGATGGTGTGAACGTGAGGTTTACGTTCACGTTCTGTATGTGCACCTCGGAAATTTAGAGGCTCACCTTCACAAACGAACCTTGGTATATAGGTTCTGCTCTGTGAACCTTTTTCACATTACAATTTTCACATCATTATAACATCTTTGGTTGAAATTTAATGTAGCCTACTTCAGCCGCGGGCCACTCTATGCATGACACTGGCAGCATAAAAAAATCAACACTAAACGAGCATGCACCTTGACAATCTCAAACATTTTACTTGATTTTTTACAAAAGTTTTCTCGAAATATCCAGCTTTCCGTTTGTGAATATTTAGTGACTCTCTGCTGTGAGCTTAACCCATAATCAGTTAATCACACAACTTCAAGGGCATAATAGGGCCTAGACTGTGACTGCATGTGGGTAGTCAGCGAATGATGCTTATAATGAAATAGATATCGTTGTCTGATGTAAAAAAAAAATCTAGCAGGCGTACGGGCAATCTTGATTTCATATGTTTATTCTATCATGAAAACCAAATGCGTACGATTGGAGTGTTGGCTACTGCTGTAGGCCTATACCTTGTTAGATCGGTAATCGGTAGCACAGGGGTGGGAAACTACGGCCCGCCACACCGTTCTGTGCGACCCGCGAGAGTCTAAAGAAACTTTTTAAAAATATTGATAAAATGCGTACTAAATATCGAAGTAATGCAGGGACTTGATTAAACTTTTTCTTAGCATATTTCACCATGATAATTCTAAGGCAGTGGTTCTCAAACTGGGGGCGCACCCCACTTGGGGGCGTGAAAGCATCTGAAGGAGGACCCGAAGCTGAGCTCAATTGAAAATATTTACATCCCATTCATAATTATTTCCAAGTATTTAGTCTGAATTTCATATTTAAAAATCTCTCATCTACAGTCGTAACCTTCCATGCCATCAAACTATCAGTCAGGTTTGCTAGCATCCTGGTTGCGTTTTGTGATATGAAGTGGGGGGGGGTCTTTTACCATCATAATGAGGGGGGCGTGTCTTAAAAAGTTTGAGAACCACTGTTCTAAGGTAAATACTTCCTATATTCTTTTTTATGTTTAATTTCTGCCGCGACAGCCCGATCTTAAGGCCCGCGCAGTTTGAAAGGTTTCATCTGCTAAATATCACAGAAATCCTAAACGAGATTGACATAATTCGGATCACGAGTGTGATTTCAGATTGGCCACTCCTGTTTTAATTATGTCAGTGATGTGCTTATAAAAACCGATTCGCGCGTGTCTTAGGTAGATTCGTTCTCCGTATGCGTGGAATTGGGGTATTTATTGGGGTATTTGAGTGCCCTTGAACTGAACCAAAAGTGGAATTAGTAAATCTATGAACAGATCGCTAATCGGAGATTTAGAGTTCAATGCTGTTATAAGAATCGGGACGACCGACTTTCATCGCTATAGTTTTGACAAATTAGTTATTGAGGCCGACCAGCCTATGAAATCTCGCCACTGTTTCTGACGCATGTACGATATCATCAAAGCAATGTTTGGATTGTTTTAAATAAGCATATATATTATCTCCATGTCCTCATTATATAATCAAATACCAATATTGAGTTTTGGTTTATAATCTCAATTTTATATAGTCCCGCCCGCGAACGGATTCAGATGTTGAATGCAGCCCGCGAGCTCAAAAGTTTGCCCATCCCTGCGGTAGCAAGTATAGAGAAACCCGTTTTACGCCCTGCTCAATATCACGTAGCAATACTGAGACGCCGAATACATTGCCCGGTCTGACCTAAACCATTACGGTGTAAGATTCTCTTGCAAGTCCTCGTCGAAATTGTTGGCAAAGGGACGGAAGATATTGATTTTATGGGATTATAATATCATTCGATCGCCCCAGTTGATACATTTGGCGGCGTTTAAAACGTCAATATGTACTTCGATATTGTGGTATTATGCGGCCCGAGTCGTCGCAAGGTATCGAGTACAATACAGGCTTATCACTTCACTGAAATGTAGGGTTGGAATTAGCAATCTGACGTCACGAGACGTCATGAGGTTAACGTTCGCGTTCATACAGAACCTTTCAAAAAGGTTCGCGTTCACACAATCCCTAATATTAACCTATTATTTTCCATTGTCAATATTAATCCACTATGAGGTCACAATTGAATATTAGCGACTTCATGGCTTGAAGAAAATGTTTTAAACTAGGGCTTTGTTTTAAACATGTTTGTTTAAATTGACCTTGTTTCAAATGCAACCCTAATGTTGAGCGTGCTGCGGTAACGGTATTCAATGAACTAGAAATTGTAGCAAACGAGGGATGGCGTGGACGTGAGGTTCACGTTCGCGTTCTGTGTGTGAACCTCAGCCATTTAGTGGTCCACGTTTACAAATGAACCTTGGTAGTATAGCGTGCTCTGTCGTGGGCGCGCGTTCTTCTAGGTCCGCGGCTCGGTAAGACAAAGTCGACACGTCAGCACTACCTTTTTATTAAAACAACTAAAACACGACGATGCTCGTCCGACGGATACTAAAAGATGACTGACATAAAAGAGTGCAACACAGCAAGACGTAGCAGTAACATATAAGTGATCAGCGAGGGTAATTATAGGTTAATCATGGAGCGGTACGCTAGTAGGTTCTGCACTGTGAACATGAACATTTTTCATACATTACAATTTTCACTTCATTATAATATATTTCGTTGAAATTTCTTGCATTTTAACTGCGAGCCATCCTATGCATGACACTGGCAGCATAAAATAATCAGCACTAAACGAGCATGCATCTTGACAATCCTAAAAATTTTTCTTGCTTTGTTGGATTTTGCCTCCGGTTTTGCTAGTTTGAACATTTTGAAAAGTGTCCTCTTTTCAGATTTCCTAAATATGGTAACCCTAGTTAAAGCGTAAGCTTATATCCTAGGCTTACCATATTTTGGAAATGTAAAAAGAGGTCACTTTTTCAGAAATTTCAGACATGCAAAACTGGAGAAGAATTCTCAAACACCGGTAAATTTCTCCCACTTCGTGATCGGTTAACTAAAAAAAAAAAGGTCATCACTTCCGCTCAGAGCTCAAAATAACGTTTTTCTCTCTATATTGCCAGGTGGATGACTAAAAAAAAAAAAAAAAAAGGTCTTCTTTTCGCTCAGAGCTTAAATCACCACTTTCCCCTCCGAAATACCCGCCGGAGCTTCACTTCTGCGCTAATTTACGGCATATCACTCGCGATTTCCTCTAAATCTGACCTAAATTTTCAAAAACGAGGACAAAATCTCAAAAAAGTGGACAAAAGGGCGTCCTCCGAGGACACTTTCAAAAAAGTCAAAAAAGAGGACAAATCCTCTTAAAAGAGGACGTATGGTAAGCCTATAATATCCCCTTGCAAGTCCTCGTCGAAATTGTTGGCAAAGCAACGGAACATATTGTTTTTTGGGATTATTACATCATTTGATTGCCCCAGTTGATACATTTGGAGACGTTTAAGACATCAATATGTACTTCAGCATTGTGGCATTATGTGGCCCCAGACGTCGCTAGGTATCGTGTATATTTATTATTTATAGGCAGGCGCGTAGCCAGATGGGGTTTCGGGGGGTCAGAAGGAACAGACGACCTACGCAACGAAACTCCCTGCAGAAGATAAAGCTTACTGTCGGATGGCCAACGGGATACTGTTCCACACGTCAGGTC
>ATSW01062050.1:0-10627 GCA_000444245.1 Botryllus schlosseri | reverse complement strand
GGGGGGGGGGAACATACGGCCCGCGGGCCGGATCCGGCCCGCGGAGAGCTTTTCGTCTTACATGATAATGTGGCCCGCGGCCCCACTGTATGTTATGATATACATGCATGGGCAGCGTGCAAGAGTGGAGCTTACGCTGACGTTCGTCGAAGCGAGACTTGCTTCATCTAGATTTACGATGTACTCAAACATAATGTCGTTTGTGGTATTCATCGTGTTTGTCGATTACAATGATCATTTACACCAGGCTGATATTTCTTTTTTTTTCATTCCGTAATCGCCGACTTGTAGCACGGTACACTTCTCGTCTTTTGTAAGAAGTAGGGTTACCATATTTTGGAAATCTGAAGAGAGGACACTTTTTTAAACTTTTCAGACTTGCAAACCCGGAGGTATATCCTGAAAAATGGTAAATTTTTCCCACTTCGGGGTCGGACGACTAAAAAAATGAAAGGTCAACTTTCTCGCTCAGCGCCCAAAATACAGTTTTTCCTTTCACATTATCAGTTGGTTGACTTAAAAAGGTCAACTTTCCGGCTCATTTCCCGAAATAGCCGCTGGAGCGTTAATTACTTCAGTGCTAATTTACTGTATCTCAGTCGATTTTGCCATATATTTAACCAAAATTCTCAAAAAAGAGGACAAAATCTCCAAAAAGAGGCCATTTAGGCGTCCCCCGAGGACACTTTCAAAAAAGTCAAAAATGAGGAAAAATCCTTTTAAAAATGGACGTATGGTTACCCTAGTAAGACACCGGTTATACCAGGGGTCGCCAACTCAAAACGGGTCGGAGGCCCCTTTTCAAATTCCGTAGAGGACAGACCGCATGAATTCAATATCGAGATTAATCAGGCCACACAGTTGAACAACGACGCTATCTCGTCACCTACTCCACCCTAATGAATTGATATCTAGGTAAATTAGGGGTAGCATACCGGGGTTATGGAACGCCTTGAAATCTTAATTAAGGATTGCATCGTGTGTTGATTGATCAGATAGAAGCAGACATGGCGGCGGCGCCTGTATACCAATGCTATTCTCAAATCCACATCGTCTTCGTCATTATGGGCGAGAAATGGCTTTGAAGTGACATTGCTGTCGTTAAAATACATCCATTAAATACGATATATTCCTTGTATATGTGGATAAATGGGCGAATAATGTAGCGATTCAGCAATCCGGCCCGCCAAGTACTCAATTTTCCTATATCCGGCCCGCCGGCTGGAGAAGTTGCCCGCCCCTGCACTATAATGATTTTAGAGATCTCTATACTGCCGCTATACAAGTTTCAAACCAGGCCTTTGGTTACGTAATATTGAGAGTGCTGGAATATTAAGTCACTACGGCTTGTGAGAGCTACGATGGGTGGTACATCGTGTTAAGTTTTTACAATTACGTCGCAACTACAAAAGTTACGCTGATCTTAAATTTCCTATTGGGTTTATTTGAATTATTCCTCGTGAGAAATGTTAACAATTAATCACGATTTTCATTCGCACTTGATCCGGATTCTCATTCGCACCATTCGCACTGCAGTCGTGATTCGCACTTGATCCGGATTTTCATTCGCACTATTCGCACCACCTTTGTCATTCGCACCGCAATTTTTTTCATTCGCACAAGTGCGAACCGTCACACAGGTTGAAAAGCACTGCTCTATACATTAGACGGATTCGTGTTATTTTATGGGTTTGAGTTATTGAGAACTGGGGAATGTAGAGCCTACTTACAAGTCCAAGTTGGCGATCGAGATCGTAGCGTAGCATTCCAAACGAGGTTTTCAAATTCTTCAATTCTGCCTGAATTTTATAATGACACAGGTAATTGATGTAATTTGCAAATATACAGTATATTTTGTGTGAGCTGCTTCCCTACATGAAAAACCGTGATTATACACGTTATACAACTATGTTTACCTATGTTTCAGCTCACTGTATGCTTGGGATTACTTATCCACGCGTTGCTTGATCTTCCTCTCATTTATTTCATATCCACTCGTAGCAACCCGTACAAATTTACTTATGGCGTCGTCCACCCATTACTCACGGCGCGAGGCACGTCATCAAGGTTTGAAGTTCTTGTAATTTTCCCCGCCGAACCTTTTCGATAGTGAGTTTAACCTTCTAGCGCCGCCACACTTCCCGTCACCATGCAATGCTTGGAACAGAAAAATCGGGATCGACGAGATCACGAAATTCGTTCTTCCTATAGGAGCAACGATGAACTTGGACGGCTCTGCTCTACTAGAAGGGGTGGCGTCCATCACCATAGCTCAGATGAACGGGATACCGTTGAGCGCGGGCCAGATACTTTCGATAAGGTATGAAAGAGCATATGCCAAGTCAAATGAATAAAATAGGTTACAACAATGGTTCTCAACCGCCATATTACGCCAAATAGTTTACATCTCAATTATAGAATATAAGAAGTTTGACGCTCGATCTGACCATTAATTTGAGAAATGAAACATCAAACTTTAAATTTATTTCGAAATCTGATACGTATTTTTTTCGTGGTGTCGTAATAGAGTTTAGAATCATCGTACGTCACAATGCTGCAAGTGTTATGCACGAAATTGTTTCAAAGTTGCCTACAGCTCGCTCAACAAGACCAGTTATTTGTGAAAGAAGACTAAGCTGACAAAAATCATTTGATTTTGCAAGTACAATTGAGCGACATTCGGCAGTATAACAGAGGCAAGCACACAGCAAAGTCGCGTTTCTTTTAAATCAAGCCGAACTATCAAAATCAAGTCAATTGAATAGTATATTCATATTGAAATGAACCAGAATATTTTTGGCTGACACTCGTCAGTGGTAATCGTCAGCAACTAGTAGAGAATTGGAAGTCAGTGGTTTATATCATCATCATTTTTAACAGGACAGGGGTAGTTTTTATTTTTTAAGGTTCACCTATCCCCAATCTAAAAAAGAATTGAGAACCACTAGTTTATACAATACGCAGTAAATATCGCATGTGAGTTGAGTATTCTCGTCCCCACTGTGAACGCTTTTCTTGTTTGCTTTCAGTATAACTGCGACTGTTGCGAGCGTCGGTGCCGCAGCTATTCCCAGCGCTGGGTTGGTGACATTGATACTGGTTTTGACTTCCATTGGAATTCCGACCGAATCTGTGGTCCTGCTCTGGTCGATTGATTGGCTTTTGTAAGTGTCTTATAGTTTAGCTTGATATATGTTTCAGGGTGGGTCTGGGTGACTATTCAGCTATAAATTTATTGCTTCCGGCAGAAGTTAAAGCAAACATTAAGGGGGATTGTTTGGACATGTTCGACGCCCTAAGACGTATTACCTCCTCTCTAAGTATGCAGAAGTGATCAAAGTAGACAGTAAACTTCTACTCAGTTACAAATAGCGATCTCCAATACATGTTATACCTACTTCAAGTCCATGTAGAAAACGAAGTACTAAAGTAAGTAGTTTCAAAAAGCAGATTTAGTCGAGGGATCTCATACTTTAAGCCAGTGCTTTTCAACCTGTTTGAGCTCCATTCGCACTTTCTTTTTGAAAAATAATTTCATTCGCACCAGTCATCATCGGAAATTTAGTACACGAAAATAAAATGAAGAAACTTATCACTTTTGAATTCGAAGAGCTTCTTGGAGGTACAGAGCTTCATTATTTTGCATTCAGCGTATCGCATTATTGACTAATCAAGTACTGAAATCATTGCAGTTGAAAAATCACAGATATCGCACTCTCGTTGTTCTCAAGAAGTTCGTTGCATTTTCCGGGAGTATCGTGCAGTGATTTTCTTGGAAGCTTAAAGGCCGAACCCAAGAACAATATTCACTCTATTCCCTCGCAACAATATCATCTTGCCATTAAATCCACATGCTACGTTATCGCGATGTGAATGTGTTTACATTTGGAACGCACAAAATAGTGAAACTGCACTTGAATCGTAGCATCAATGTTGCAGCTAACACCTTTGGTTCATTTTTCATTCCAAATTCCAATTCCAAATAATCGCTCGAAATAATTTCCATCATCATGGTCAATTGGTCAGTATGTTGATGCGCTCCGATTGTTAGGAACAATCGGCGTTGACGGCTATTTTGGAGTGGTTCCATTGCCATGTTAACATATTAATTCGTGTTTTCGGAATCAGAGCGACACTAGCCTCCGATTGAGACCAGTTTAATTAAATTTTAGCTCACGGGACGCCAGCTATAGGACTACCAATTACGCTGCTTTTAGCAGGCTGTGCACACTGTGCAGTGTACAGCCTCATTTTGCCGCCCCCTTGGAGCCTGCCGCCCCTGGCGCAGAGCCAGAACCGCCAAGTGGCTGCTACGCCACTGCGTATCAGTGCTACCAATTTCAACTATTTATCTCATTATTGAATATATTGCTCTCAACAGTTTTAATCCATTACACACCATCAAGCAACAAAACTGGAGTGGAATAAAACGAGACACACTCCAAGTCAATTGTGGCATCAAGTGTGACTGCATTTCAGATTGGACTCATTTTGAAACACAGAATTGTTTCATCTAAATTATGTCACGATTCCATATTTTTGGTGCAATAATAGATATGTCATTTTATTAATAAAATAAGAATTCAGATGACTACAAGGAAATCCACATGCCTTTATCCAGATTTTACATTCTTCCATGCATGTTATTGGCTCTGGGAAAGGTACAAGCGCACACCACGAACGGTCTGGGTAGCCATCTCCAAGTTACACAGACTATTAGCGCAGTGGTTGTCCGGCATTTGTCCTGATTGATTCAATACATGAGCTAGAACAAAATATGACGATTTCAGCTGGGAACGGATCATGTTGCGTAACATATATCATATTAATATGATCATTGAATAATCTGCAGACAAGTGTCCAGTGCAACAGTAATTTGCTAGATAATGTTGTAGACTGTACTATGCGATTTCATAAATAGAACGCTTATAACGCCAAGCCCACATAGCCTACTGAATACCCCACATATCCTGACTCAAGATTAATCTAATACATGCTTTCGGTACGACAATCCCATTGTGTACGACTAAGGACTAAGGATAATACAGCAATAGTTGCTTCATCCGAAAAGTTGTCAGAAATCCATTCATTTGGACATACCATGCTGATGAGTGCTTGCCACCATTCATGTTTATTGTAGGTTAGAACACTGCAAATACATACTAGCTCTACGTTATTACCATTCACCAAAACCAGCTATTCCCAATTCAATGTAATTTTGCGAAAAACCTTCATTTTTCAACCCTTTTCCATAAGCGCTCATAGTGAGATTGCCCGGCCTTGTTCTTTGTTTACATCCAGCTGCAACCTGATTGGTTCGTGTCAAAGGTCACGTAAGTAACAATTGATGACGGTTGTTTATGGATAAGCTTAGGCTTCATTCACTTCTTATTTATGCAGTACACAAATCAGCAATCTTTCGTTACCAACGTTTGGCATCCTTGTGTTGGCAAAGTCAACACTTTCACCTTCTTGAATAATTATTACTCACATAAGATTTATAATTAACACACAGTTATATCGCCCCGGGTAGCAAACTGCGGGATTAGTCTTAGGTCAATCGTATAATATTGGAAAACTTACTGAAATAATGCCAAATTATATTTACTATCACACATATCCTTATACATAAAGAGTAATACGGTTCAACAGTGTAATTAAGCTTAAATTGGGCTGCATAAGGAATATCGTCAGACATACGGCTTGGTGGATTTGATTTTGCTCTGCAGAGGGTTCTCACTGCTCATCTGTTCAAGCTAAACCGGTAGAGCTCGGAGTATTACAAATTTTGTTGTAAAAAGGCGGTACGAACACGAACTAGACAAACTTTTCCTCTGGAATCATCAATATGTTATACATACGCCTTTGCCTTTACGATCTAGACTTGGCCTGAGATCATCAGTCCACAGAACAGGAGAGTGTGTCTAAGCCTCAATTGTGGAGTTCACATTACAAACAGGCCATTGTACTGGTCAGTACATAAACTGCCTAGTGACTTGATAATTCGATGTGATGCAAGATAAATACTCGTTGGACGTAAGATGCTAAGGTGCTTACACCAATTTTATTTATAACAGCCTCTAATCCTTGGTTAGGTACACGAGTAAAGAGAACTTGTTATAGATCCAATGTGATAATTGTTATAGCTGAAGAAACACTAAATTCCGCTGTCAACCAACATGAATGTGTGCCAAAATTCCAATATTTAGCATTCAAATATGCAAAATGTCAACACTGGCATCAGCTACTATTACCTACATTCCTAAGGTCCGTACACACGGTGGATGTTTCCGAGCAAGTGAGCAACTAATACCGATTCGACTCCTGATTTTTTCCATGCAGTGACTTAATTCTTTCGCGAGGAAATATTATTTCAAACTTTGCATTACACAAGCATCGGGAGCGTTCCTCACTTGTGAACTAGAAAAGCCTAGCTATCAACAAGTTTTTACAATTGCTTCCAAACGACAGAATTACGGGCACACTGTACTTAATATCGTGTTTATTGGAATTACTCAACGTTGGATAAAGTGAGAAGCTTGGACAATTTTCCATTCGCACTCATCCGTATATTTCATTTGCACCATTCACACCACGCGTGCCGTTCGCACTCATCCGGATTTTTCATTCGCACCATTCGCACCACGCTCGTCATTCGCACTGATTTTTTTCATTCGCACTAGTGTTAACCGTCACACTGGTTGAAAAGCACTGCTTTAAGCAGTTGTGGCGAAATAGCGTAGTGGTGTAATTCGTAGCTACAACACCGATGGGTTGCGGGTTCGAGTCCGACTCCAGAATTCCTACCTACGTGTTGGAGGTTTATCAATAGGCTCCTCCTCGCCATCCCTCCCGCGTGCGCGGTGTCTTAAAAAAGCCTTGAAGGGTGGGCTGTGTTACTACAAGTAGGGTTGCATTTAAAACAAACATGTTTAAAACAATAGGGCCTTTGTTTAAAACATGTTTTTATTGATCTTTTTAGCCATGACGTCACGAATATTTATTTGTGACGTCACAGTGGACTGGCATTGACAATAGAAAATATAGGGTAAACAGGGCTCCTTCGACAAAAAGGGCTTCTGATTACTGTCATAAACCGACCAAAAATATCTTTAACCAGGACTACATCGTTGTGCAGCATTTTTACGGTCGGCTGTCATCATCATCATCAGAACACCCATTCCGCACCAATGATCTATATCTACACGCAAAAACTGTGGAACTGACGACGATTTCGAGAGTTCCAGCCACCCCAAATCGTATACGTCGACTATTTTGGAAGCAAATCGTCCGGACCGGACGTATTTACACAATTTTGGCAAAATTAGGCAACGTCTGAAGAAAAAAAAACAAGGCATTTGTTCAAAACACTGTTTAAATCATGTTTTTAACAAAGTGTTTTAAAACACTGTTTATTTTAAATGCAGCCCTATAAGTTACAAACCGGCAGCTCCGGAATCAAAGTAATGAAAATAGGCCTGGTGTACATGACCATTGCAATCGACAAACACCATGAATACCACAAACAACAACAACAACTTTGAGCATTTATTCGGGAGTGGGTGTTTTCGGAATTGCAGAGTGCATCTTCGCTACTGATGCAAAATGACTAATGAAACCACGAATAGGTGCAATTTTCGAAATTTATTCAGTCACCGTGATATATAGAGCTATTTATCTTAGCTGTTATGGCAATTGCACTGATAATAGTAACACAAACATATAGCAAAACTACTCCCTGCTTCACAAAATAGAACGTTTGAAAAGTAGACAGCTTTTTCGAAAGCTCTGAAGTAGAAGTAGTCTAAACTCTAAATCATAGCCGCTTGAGTGAGTGGTGCATGATCTGATTGAATACTCCAAAAAGTACCTCGTTAGCGTTCATCACTGCATATATGCATAATGCAATACCCTAATTACCTCAGTTTTCGGGTTCACGCCCGGCTACACATCAATGAACGTGCTTGGTGACTGCGTCGGCGCCGCAATAGTGTACCACAAGATCAAGCACTTGGTATGCGACAGCAGCTACAGGAAGGATAACGATGCTGCTTCAGCGGGCGGGGCAGTGTCTGAACTCTGTTCTGGAAATTTGTAGGACTACACATTATTCCTTGTTTTCCTATTCGCAAATACGTAATCGCACAGCATCTAATAACACATCGCTTATACCGAGACTGGTGCCGACTTCGGCGTTGAAGCACTTGAAAGATGTCGGTCGAAGCAAAATATGACTTCTTTGATTATAACCGTAGACGATTGAATAAACCGACATCAGTTGCGTTCCGACGCCAAGTTTCAAAATATATATATATATTTTTCATAGCATTATTCTTCCATTGCCAATAAAGACTGATGGATTGCCGTTGATATATGACGCAACTTTTGAAATGGGAACCAGCATTCTTCGGATCAGGGTTAGCAGCATTCAGTAGAACGATCAGATCTTCGGATAAGTATTAGTAAATTCCTTATCAGGTTCGGCAGCACAAAAAGTCACCCCGGATGTTGAGAGCCTCCGATGGGAACACACAAATTCCATAAAGATTCAGGCCGAGACGTGGACGGGGCTAATGGCGCCTTCGCCGCCTTGGGATGGTCGAGCCCCTGACTCCCTGAAAGGTTATGGTTCGCGTGAACACGAACCTTTTTGAAAGGTTGTATGTGAACCTGAACACGTATAACTATGATGTCACGTCACGTGACGTGTATTGACAATTCCAACACCAAATTTCCGTAAAATAATGTATTAATGTACACACGATGTGTGGAACAGTATCCCGCCAGCTATCCAACAGTGGACAAGCATATCCTAATTCGAGTCGATATACAAGCAATTTCCACTAAACGAATACTGGTCCGTCCTCAAGATTACCGAAAGGTGGTGCAATAATGGGGGATGAATTATGACAGATCATACGTGACGCAATCTAGCCATCTTTCGGTGAGGTGTAAAGATGAGTGGGAGATTTTGAAGTCTGAATCCACCCCGACTCGGGACACCAAATTGAAGTCCAAAAATCCGGCTGGCGCGTAAAGTCTTGTTATTTCCACATATTGTGCGGGTGAAATCTAGCAGACATCCGGTTTACCACGGGTATTTAATTTTGTATGCTGTACATGATGTAGGCTACAACCTGAATCGCTCTGTTGGCGAGCTAATGCTTTACCCGGCTGTACGATCTATAAATCAATCGCGACCTCACCTCGCACTTGTCGCTCGATGGCGACTAATTTCACTGTAGACAATCAGTTGTGTTCGCGTGCGCGGTAACATATCCCCAACACTTGTTATACCAACAACTCCAAACATATTTACAATATCATACTAAGCATATATTTATTCAGCGGAGTGCTACCGTCAGAGAATTGCTGCGTCATCCCTTCGAGCCTCGCATTATCCCGTTTGAACTCGGGAACTACGAGTACGATGTCAGATTCAATTGTACAGTGACGAATCGGGGTAGCTCGCTTTATCGGGGATCAGTGAACTGACCTTATTTGGCTGAAACACGCTCGGTTTCGGTGGTGCAATAATGGGAATGAATTGCGACAGATCATACGCGATCCGATCTATAGCCTGCCTTCGGTGAGGTGTAAAGATGAGTGGGAGATTTCGAAATCGGAATCCACTGCGACTACAGGGTTGAAAAATCAAAGTCCAAAAAACCCGACTGGCACGTAAAGTCCTGGTATTTCCATGTATCAGGCGGGTTAAATGTAGCATAAATCCGACTCTCAAAGACACTTGGCCGCATCCTGTCCGGGTTTAACCAAAACTGATGAAATCTGCGCCGGGTTCGGAAACGAATCGTGACCCCATCCCGTCCAGACAAAACAGTTCTGCCGTAAGGGGAGTGTCGTTGTACATTAATTTGCGTATAGCGAAACTTTGTATCGACTCATTGGCGGACTTCTGTTTGTCTGTACAGGTGTTATCAGTGTTATTAGATTTGGCACCACAAGGAGCATATTGGCAAAATCACACAACCATAACAACTTTACCCACCAACAACTCTCATGACTTGTCGTCGGTACGCTTCCAATTTCGATGTGGTGTGATGTACGCAAATCAGGTGTGATCAATCGAGAGTAGTAGTATACACAGTAACGAGGCCCCCTCCAATCAGCGTCGAGTATTTGATCACGTGACATCTGTTAGCCAATCAGAATGCAGAACGAAGTGGGCGTGGTTCCAATACGAGAGAGGTTTTGGTTGTGCGAGAGATGCCATAGTTCCAGTCCAGTAACGCTGAGATATTTATTACGTCATGTTTGCGTAAGTTTATTACCTTCAATTGCGTATTGCACCATGTTCATGATTACGTCATATGCGTAGTTGATTACTTTAGTTATTACGAGAGCGTCTTTGCTTGGTTCCAGTAATGCTGAGATATGATTACGTCATGATTGCGTCTAGTTCCAGTCCAATAACACCGAGAAATGTTTACGTCGTTATGATTGTGTAGTTGAAGCATGTTCATGATTACGTCATATGCGTAGTTGATTACTTTAGTAACGCTGAGATATGATTACGTCAATATTGCGTTAATCGCCTTTGTTATTGCAGTTGAAGCAAGTGCAAGGCAATATATAACGTGTAATATTTATTACATGATTATTCGCT
>ATSW01062043.1:0-11550 GCA_000444245.1 Botryllus schlosseri | reverse complement strand
TGGTGGTAGAATCGACGTGAAAACTCGTGGAGGTGATTAGCCCTTTTTGCTATAGGTTGTGGCGGTGATTCGCCTGTCATGTATTCTTACGAGATCTCTGGTGATTCGCCCTTTTTGCTATAGACTGTGGTGATGATTCGCCATGTGTTCCTATGGGCGCGTTGCGCGTACTTTCGGGTATAGGCACATCTCGCATGGTGTTGATTATGTATCAGGTACGGTAAATGGTCACGTGATTGATCCTTACTTAATTTATATATTATATATGACCGATTCGAGTTAATCCCAACGTTTACGGTCGTATGCTAACGTAGTTGAAATAGGCGCGGCGGCATGTCGTACTTTCAGTAAAAGGGTGTGGAATAGTTTGCTAAATCTAGGAATCACTTGAAAGGTAATATTTGGTAATTAGTAAGGCAAGTTTTCTTTACAGCTTCCCGAAGCTTCGTAAATACTCATAATGTATGTAGTATGGTGTAGTATGTTTGGGGGAGTTTTATGTTGCAACTTTTTGCAATTTTTGTCTATATTTTTCATGCAACTCTTATTAAGTATTGCGCAAAATATGATATAAAACTATAATAAAGACTAAATTAATGGATTTCAAGTGACAATGCAGCCCACCATAGGCGCCGGATGCAGGTATACTGGGTATGCCGAGTTTACCTAGCAATTTTTACGGGTATATGCGTCACACCCACTTTTCCGTTAGTCATGAAACTCCCTGAATTAACTGGTAAATTGTGCAAACCCTATGTAAATAAAAATGTAACCATGATCGATTGAATAGCGAAGGAAGAAACGGAACAAGCAGACACCATGCAAATTTTTAACTGCGGAACCTTAGAGTGTCTCATACCCTCAAGATTTCAAAAAATCGTATAAATGCAACTTCTGCAACATTTGTTAAAATTAAAAAAATAAATGCAGCTTTCTCAGGTTTTTAGTGCAACCAGTACCTTGCCCTAGTAATTAGTTAACCACAGAGCCGACGTAGACGGCGATTCGAATACAAACAATAGCCGCACTCACAAACTAACACTTCAAAAAGGTATGAAATAAATTGCAAATCCTACGATCGCTCACAAGATAACACCTCAGACATAGGGGGAGAGGAGGCCAAGATGAGACACGGGGCAAGATGAGACATGCAATTTTTTCACAGAAAAATTTTCAGATGGACAGATTCCTTCAACTATGTTGTTCCCAGAATGCCATTCCATAGTCCTACCATATTAACAAGGCAAACAGATTTGAGGTTGGGCAGAAAAATGTCAAAAACTATATTTTCATGGTCTATGTCAGTTATGTGAATTCATGTTTGTAAGGGCATACCTATCATAGTAGCCTACTTAATATTATAAAACAAGAATACTGGAGCTGGTTGAGTGCAATATTAGCAGTGTAATCATGCACTTACCTCTGAAAAGTAACGGACAGAATTTTTTTAATTCAAATTTATATGTTAATTTAGGTGTGTGGGTAAGATGAGACAAAATCATGGGGGTAAGATGAGACATGGGTATCAGAGGGCTTTTCTATTGAAGGCCTCGGAAGATTAAAAATTTACTGTTGAAGGCACACAAAATGTATTATTTATCTAGTACTTTGTTACAAGACAAAATAATAACGAAACTCTTATTGTTGCTGGATCTCATGGTTAATTGGTTAATTGTCATTTATATTTGTATATGATGTACCAATTCTTTTTAAAAATGAATTATTTCATGATTATTATATTTTATTCACGATGTTGCTAGTTGATTCGTCATATGGGATGAATTGGTGGTGTAATGAGCAGGAATTGGTTGGTGTCTCATCTTTAAGACAGTGTGTCTCATCTTACCCTCACCTGGGGGTAAGTTGACACATTGAGCAAGGATTTTTGAGGGCCAAGAAATCCATCAGTATGTTGTTCAATATAACTCAAGCCATCGTCATAGAAAGTACAGATCACAGGCTTTCTATTGTTACCAAAATTAATCCTCAGAAGGCATTACTCTTTGAGTGGCCTTGAATTATCAGAAAAGTGTCTCATCTTGGCCTCCTCTCCCCCTAGCCATTTGTCGTGGTTTCGTGTTACATAGGTAGAAATCATTCTTATGGTAATATTTTGGTAATTAGTTTGTCACAGAACCGCCGCAGACGGTGATTCGAAAACCAACAATTTGACACTTTCCGGCGATTTCTATGTCAGTGTTTTCCCACCTCTGGAATAGTGTTTGAATTTAGTTGCGTGATACGAATCATGAGAATATTCAATCAATGTGTCAATTTGTCAACTTGAAATTAAACTCCCCACACAAATCAAGTTCATATGTATTTCAATATGTTGATTCGGCACAACTCTAATCCTTTGAGAAATCCATTTAACGCGATCTGTTGAATCGAACGTAACCTGAATATTACTGACACCAACTTTCAAACACATCGGATTATTCACACATTCCGCGCCGCTGTTTTCACACTTATAAAATCAATACCAACTAGCTCTACAATAATCAAGAATCACAAGTATGCACATTATACAGTCATTGTATTTATCAACTTGAAATCAAACTCTTAACAAAAACACGCATCTTATCACTTACCAACTCTATCACAAGTAATGAAACATTACAACTCTATTCGCGAGCCGGCTTTACGTTTGTCAAAGAGAGTTTCAGAAATACGATCACTATGACATCTCAACATTTTAACATCTTGCCATACGCAAAAGAGTAAAATATAAAAACCTTGTCAAGTCGATCCGTTTGTAACTTACCAGACCAAGTTAACAGTATCCGCATGAAAAGTAAACAAGATTACGCGAGTACATACAATCACTAAAACCTAAAATCCATACCAAGTTCGGTTGTATTCATAGGCCGACGAATCATCTTTTTTATTCAACTGTAAAAGTTGTTATTATTCTGTAGGATAAAGTAACTGCTACGTGGTATATTCTGCAAGATAAAGTAATTACTACTCGATATATTCTACAAGACAAAAGTAAATCCTACTCGGGGTAGGCGACTTGAGATTCACATAATATATTTCGGAACATACGAGATTTGAAAGTCTGACCAATGTAGTTGAGAATTCATTTCTTACAATCGAACGCTGGCGTGATATTGAAAGTTATCATGCTGTAAACATAAGGACTCTGGTCGCTAGAAAACCCAGACACTAGATTCCGCTCAGAGGATTTTGCATTTACAAATAACAGACACTCATTTTCGAGTTACCACCAATTTGTTCTAGCGTATGTCGCATTCGCCAAACCTAATGTCAATTTCTTTGTGTACATATTTTTTCCTTCGTCTATTGTTCTTTTATTAAAATAAAAAACTGCCTCAGATAACCAATTCGCCATTTTGACTATAATTAATCTTACCCTTAACGTGTTATCGTCACGCTATCTCATACGGTTTCATTGCTATCATGTTGTAAGTTGTATAAATATTGCAACATCAGGCTACAATATCGCATTTTAAATTGATGTTATCGCTTTTCTACCAATACTTTATTCACTGCATAATTAGGTCTTACCACCTTAAACCACACGCTATGTGTTCATGTTCCAATTACTATGTTTCGTAATGGTACTGCTATTGAATTCATGTAAATGTCATTTTGTGTTGTCGCTAATCACGCCCTTTATTAGAGGCGATGTGACGCCCGGGCTCTCTCTCACATCCGTATATCACGTGATTTATGTCTTTCTCCTCGTACCTCGTTACTGACCATTTATCAGGCCACGCATTTCAATCACAAACCAGACTCATCTGCGGTATCGTGCTGTATATTCCATGCATATCCGGCCTATGTTATCGGGCATGGAGGTTTGAATTAAGGAAGTCGATTGTTTATGACGCGAGTACGTTGCGGAATTATCGCCGCCGGCGTTCACATCTACTGCTGGTTGTGTATCGTCCCGTTGTGTTTCATGTTTGCAGACTCGCGTGAACATTTCTGCGATATCTGGCATTTTGCACGATACGCCCGCCACGCAGTTCAAGACATTTCATCAAAAAAGCCGTTAAACGAGATGTTTAGAGTCTGATTATAGTATCTGCAGCACGATCATTTCAAACTCACTTGAAAGCTGCTGGCTGTTCGACTTGCCAGTTTGACGCAGAGTCAGGTTTGAAATCGTCAAGTTGAGATTTCGTCCGACATGAGATCCGTGGCAGGTTTCATCATCATGGCAGCGGTGGCGTTTGTCGCTTTCAGGTTCGTCTCTAGCAACGAACCAGATGAACCGGAAATCAGGCAGACAGTAATGGAGGTGAGTGTTCTAGCGCGTGCCTGACCCAAGTTCTCATTTGTAATGAACGGCTCATTTCAGTACAGGGCGGTTCCAAGATACCCTCCCCCGTACACGGCGGTATGGCCTCCGTCCCAGTACATTGCGGTTCCAAGATACAACCAGGCTTATCGATACGGTTCAACCGTACGCAGAACACAGAGCCGCTTACAGAGTTTGCTGTTGGACTATCTCTGGGCGCGAGTTTGGCTGAGTGAGTAGCGTATGCAAACGGGCCTATGAACGAAGATCAAACTTTGTCCTGTCGTATCCAACCATTCCGGACATAAATTTAGCTGCCTGCCGCATGTTGTCGCTGCCGAGCGTGAGCCGAGCCTCTTGTGACACCTCGCGTCGTCAGGTGCAACTTCCATTGCAGGTCTGTTCTCACCACGGACGACTGCAGTGGTGCCAGGGACGCCAACCTCTACGTCAACCACGACGTCAACCACGACGTCAACGACGACGTCAACGACGCCAGAACCGGAGCCGGAGACGTGTAGCGGATTATCCGGAGTTTCGGTAAATACGGTTTCTGTCTGCCTCTGGATTTCGTGATCGGTGCGACTGCTCTGTTTCAGGAAGTGGTTCAGGGTTGGCTCAAATACAAAGGGTGTTGCTACCAGGCCGGGGCCGGCCTTGCTACGTTGGACGGAGCAACTGGTGCTTGCTTTGACGAGGATGACCTAAGCCTTTATATCGCCAATCAGAACGCGAGGACCGCGGCTGATCGCAAGTGAGTGACGCAGTCTGTTTGACGTCACGCCGTGAATGAAACCTGTTCGAATTCCAGAGCGTTGTTCGTCGATCTTCTCGGATTTAATGTCGATGACGACGTTTGGCTGCCTTTGGCCGACGACGAAGACCCCACCGTCGAAGAAGTAATTTGGGTCGTGGGGTATGATGGTGCGACCACGCCCTACGTCGAAGAAGCCGGCGTTACTGTTGAAGGGGTCATATCTACGTCAGCCGCTTCGACTTATTCTGGGGCCGATCCAAATAAACTCACCTTGCGGACTGAGTCGGAAACTAACACTCCGCTGGCGCAATATGCGTGCGAGTACTGCCTATCTTAGTTACATGCCATGTTCTGATCGTTGTTGCTGCATTACTTTGCCGTTGCACGTTATAAAAAGTATTCCGAATATGCTCCGGGCGTGAGGCGGTTAGGGCGTGAGGTATAGTGGGTAGTTGGGCTTCAGTTTGCAGGCTTGAGTTGGACGTACCGACCGGAATCTCTGGCGGATGGTTGGCTGGAGCACGGCCTAGTCACTGACGGTGCTGCGCGAGCACCCAGGGAGTGATGTTGCCCCGTTGGTAGTTCGCACTCGCTTGTAGATGGCAAGGCTGCTGCTGGGCTAGGTTTAGGCTGTTGGGTGTGCGTGCTACGTGGAGAGTCGTTACACTTTGCAGTGCAGTTTTGCATATCGTGTGAGTTCCGTTATATGTGTTTGTGAGCATCGCTGATATGAGTTTCGTGTGTCGTATGAACAGGGTTGCAATTATGCTGCGTTCAGATTGCTGAGCAGTAATTTCCTCCGAGCAAGCAAGCGTGATGACGTGTGTTGCGTATCTAGGTTAGTGATCTATAATTTAATTGACCGATTCAGTCATGAATTACCCCTAAAAAACTCTTGGCCTACACTCAGTAGACTGAAAGTGTTCACAACTACTGACGAAACAACCAACCAGCTGTGGGGCTGGGGGCGATGCCCCCTAGCCAATGTCTCCTCTAATTATTGACGAGTCTGCGCACGCTCACCAACGCAATGCGCAGACCCTTAGAAAACAGTGCGTAGCGACTAAAAATGGTCATTACTTCGAATTTTTTGTGCGCAATCTAGATTTTCTGCGCACAGATACTGTGAAAGCATTGTACATCTGCGCACGTGCGCAGCTTAGAGGCAGTGTTGGGATCAAGTCACTACCTTCGAGTCACGAGTCATTTCGAGTCATTGCACATTTTGACTCGAGTCAAGTCAAGTCAATCGATTTTCGAAGGTGACTCGAGTCAAGTCAAGTCACTCGATTTTTGGAGGTGACTCGAGTCAAGTCGAGTCAAGTCAAGTCAAGTCACGAGTCAAGTCACAATTCAAGTCAAATTGCCTTTTCGAAGTATGAGGCATGATTACGTCATTCCATTTTGCTAGCTGTCTGAAATACAGATTGATGTGGTCATTGATTTTGAACCGATGAACGAATATAGAGTTAAATATGCAGGCAAGAAGGCGCTGTACCGCTCACATATAAGTAGAACTTCTAGACTATACGTAAGTAATTGCATAGCTTCGGTTTATAGATACCTGCCAAAATTGAGAAACGAATTGATAAGATGCAATACATTACTCATTTACATATTGATATGATACGCAATTCGAGCCTGCGCCAATGGTTGAGGATTATATAAACTAAATTTGAATTCAATTGCAATAAAACAAGAGGTTTGGATAATGTATAAGAACAGAAAACAGAAATGAATATTATGCTGTTAAGATACTTCACTACTACTAGTTTACGACAACGTAACCTATACGCTTCAATCTCTACGTTTGTGGTCATTTTATTTATGTGAGAACAATCGAGGCTCAGTGAAACACACGGTCATTGAATGATTTGGTCGCTCTCACGGGTTACACCAGCGTTTCGCGAACAATCTGAACATATGCAAGATACAATGATTTTTATCGACACCGATTACTTGATGACTTGAAATTGACTCGTGAATTTTGCTCCGAGTCACGAGTCAATCCACATTTCTGATGCACCGAGTCAAGTCAAGTCAAGTCATTTTAGCAAAGTGACTCGAGTCAAGTCAAGTCATACAAAAAAGGTGACTCGAGTCTGACTCGAGTCAAGTCATGACTCGATTCATCCCAACACTGCTTAGAGGGAACATTGCCCCTAGCAAGAAGTTTGGTTTATCGCTTTATGGGGCCCAAGACTACAGCTTTGCGGGATTTAGGCTGATGATCGGGCCTGATAATGTGGATGGCCAGGTATAGCTGAAGTCAGGTGTTTTCGCGCGGCGCATATTGCATTCATAGTAGGGATGGTATGAACCCCTGGTTCAGGTTCGTGTTAATGCGAATCTTTTTGAAATGTTATGTGTGAATGCGAACGTTTATCTATGACGTTACGTGCAAATTCCAACCTTACATATTTCAGTGAAGTGATATATTAATGTACAGCCACAACTGAGGCCACATCATGCCACAATGCTGAAGTGCAAGCTGACATTTTAAAAGTAACCAAACGTATCAGCTGGAGCAATCAACTGATATAATGATCCCGGAAATCACTTCAATCCGTCGCTTGCCAACAATTTCGACGACGTCTTGCAAGGGATTATACAAGCCGGACAATGTCTGACACTGACTATTGATATATTGATATTGAGCAAAGTGTGGAACGGGATTGTATACTTGCTTCCGATATTACTCCATTAACACGTTATGCAGTAGCCCACACCCCGATCGCACGGGTTTGGTTTTTATGATACAATAAACATATAAAATACACATGGATCCTCTACGCCTGTCAAATTTTTACAGTGGACAGCGATGTATTCTTTATTTCAACTTCATTGATTGGTGGAATGAAGGCTCATTCGCTGGCTACCTACATGTAGCGCATTTCGCTCTTGATGTTGTGTGACTAAATAGTCTATTCCCAAAGGAAAGCTGGATAATTCGAGCAAACTATTGTATCAAATTATTTCGCGAATTAGCATAAATTATTGAGTATTTTTCAAAAATTTATGCAACTTTTCCAAAATTTTTCGCGCTGCATGTGATTTCAAGTTGCCAACTTTCTTAGTTATTTGGTAGCCTACTCTTCCCCAAGACAAAATACGCAAGATTTATCGAAATGGACATAATTATCGGCGAGACATTTAAAGTTTTAGAACATGTAACATGCGAATCCAAGAAGTGTGCCAGAACGATCGGCAGCGAGAAAACCTGGGCCAAAAAGGACTTCCCGCTTACGCTGACCGAAAACTTCGTTATATATGCAAAATGCACATAGGTGTAATTTTCCATAGGCGCCTAAATGACTGACGCCGAATGTTCCTGTCTTGGCAATCTGAACCCCAGAAGACAAATACCATTCCGCAGGAAAAAATTGTATGCCCGTAAAGAAATACAAATTTGAAATCGCGTGCGTCGTTAGTTTAGTACAGAGGTGGGCAACCTTTTCGGAATACTTCGACGCCATACGGCCGCCAGCCGCCATGTGTGAGTTGACCATAAAAAATATCATTTTTCCGTTTTGAATCCCGAAATACCTGTTCCCAAGTCAACGTTATTTGGGTTGATAAAGTCAGCCATGCCCATTGCCCTTGCTAATGCCGAAATTCAAATTTCACACAACTTTAGAGCAATCCACTAGCATAAAGACGGTATAATTGCCTAAATCGAAGAAATTTTGTTTTGTTTAAAAACTTGATATCTACTAATCTTATCATATATGTTAATATCAAACATATTTTGAAACGAATTTATTTAAGGAAAGTCTCTAACATTGTAATCATGTGACTTCCTTGATTTTGCATACGAGAAGACCAACTTGGAAAATTGGGAACCTCACGCGACACCATAAGTCTTAGTTGCGACTCTAGGTTTCCGTTCAGCAATCGAGTTCGGTACTCGTTTTTCAGGTATTTCATTTGCGAAAAGGCAGACTCGCACACGTAAGTGCTTCCGAAAATAACAAGAGTTTCTCTAGCCAATTCTCGCAAACGTGGATATCCATGGGCCATTTTCCACGTGTCAATCAAATTTTCCTCGCACTTGAACTTTGTCACCAACTGCTCATCATTCTTCAATTCCAACAGCTCCATCTGAAGGTGTGGCGGAGCACTTTCCGTTTCCAACAGGTGTGGAAAGGCAACAAGTCGTAATGTATGTGAGATTTTTTGGAAATCTTTGAAACTATCTGCAAAATCCTGCAACACTGTATCAAAAACCCCCGAAAATAAAGTGATCGGAATCTTTTCTACCTTTATTTCGCAGCTGTTGATGAGAGACTCAAGTTGTGTAAATTGGAAAAAATCACGCTTCAGAATATGATTTTTAAGGAGACGACATTTGTCACGAAAATCCGATACTTTTTTGTACCGCATGGTGCATATCGTTGCTTCTTTTCCTTGCAGGCTTCGGTTTAAAATGTTAACATGCGACAGAAAATCCACAAGAAACGCCAAATATATGAGAAAGCTCTCATTTTGTAAGGGGCAGTCTTTATTTATTGTGGAGTAATATTCCAGTATTTCTTTTCGCAACTGTAGAACACGACGAGATTTGTCTTCTTGGGACAACCAACGAACTGTGGCGTGGTAGAGAATGTCTTCTGCCGACGTTTCGCGCTCTTGCAGAAGTTCTTGAAATTGCCTATAATGAAGACCATTTGTACGAATGTACAAGATGATGCGATTGACGTCATTCAATGTGTCATTTAGGGCAACAGATTTGACACTAAGGGTTTCTTGGTGGATAATACAAGAAGGTTTGTGAGCTGGTTATCATCGTACTTTTTCGACACAAATTCTGAAAATCTTGTCACAAAGCCATTTGTGTTACTTAGCATTGCAGGCGCTCCATCTGTACAAATACCACGAAGATTTTATTCACATTTCAGCTTCAATTCCCAGTATCATACTTTGAATTTTAATTGGTATCAGTTCTCTTGTCTGGAGAACATACATGTTGAATTATAAAAGCAAGTGTTGTTTGTTTGTGATATTCATGGTGTTTGTCGACTACTATAGGCATTTACACCAGGTCGATATTCTTCATTTATATTCCGTAACTGCCGACTTGTAGCGATGTCCACTTCCATGACTTTTATAAGACACCGCTTGCACGGATGAGATGGCGATAAGGAGCCTAGATAAACCTCCAACACTTATGGTAGTAATTCTGGAGTCGACCTCGGTAGGACTCAACCCGCAGCTGATTGGTGTTGCAGCCGTGGATTATACCACTACCCTATCACACCACCTCTAAAAGCAAGTGTAGTAATGCCTTTAATTTCCAGAAATAAAGCTACACAATATGGCATTTTCACGATCCACCATATTTTTTATTGAAGTTTACTAATCGCGCAAAGTGTTTACATCGTATCCGATACAACTTCTCCGTATTGCTCTTCGACTAAACGACGGGCCATATAATATGGGGGATGAATGAATGCAAACGAATTACGATCGTTTTCACAAATACTTACTTACTTGAGTAGATTTAAAGTCAGTCAATTCTACTTCTTCTTCAAGTAGATTTAGGTTGCTCAGGGAATGCACTAGTTGATCATAACTTGATTATTAAATGATTCGAGTTAAGTATACCCGGCGTTATGGTAACGGTTATTATGACAGCAACAAACTTTTGAGTACCATTGTTATTAACATATTGAGTTGTAAAACTATGCGTGTCTGAAATGTTCTTGATTGGAATATTATTCCACCTTGATACAAATCACTTTGCGTATCGCGGATATCACAAAATATTTTGCAAATGTAATTGTTTCCAGTAACCAAGACTAAAGATGAAACAACAATTTCGTTTGCTGATTAACAACCGGTGCAATACTTTATTGTCGGAATCTGCGACATCGAATTGAAACATATGAACATTACACAGTATACGAATATATCACTTCGGACTCCGTGGTAAAATCTGATTACACTCTCTGTCGAATGCGTGAAATGTAAAACATTACGAGGTTCCACTTTAAGACTTCGATCAGCAGAGAAGCAATTTTGAATATCTTTACTGGATGGAACCTATGTAACCGACCTTGGTTAATTCAAAACTCATAACAACAGTTGGAGTCGGAGCTGGAGCCGGAGCTCATTCACGATAGTAGAGAGTTTCGGAGCTGGAGCTGGAGCAATTTAACATTTGTGCCTGCTCCAAAGCCCTGGTGCTAACCTGATTGGTGTAAGATTGTATGCAGGGTTCCAATGGCGAGTTAAACGCAGAGTGTACTCCCTTGGCGTGCGGGTCGAATGCGGCCCGCAGAAAAATATTTTTCGGTTCACCATAACAGGAGTAACAGGGTAATTTATAGTCTTATTCACGGATTCCAAAATATGCTGATTACCATAGGCTATATTAAAATCCTACTTCGTAATCGCTGCACCAGTCAACTCACGGATTGGCCGTAAATTCAGGATACTACCAACCTAAGAGCTTTAGTTCTTTCATTGACAACTTACAACTGTAATGCGTTTACATTTATTATTGTTAACTCTATTTTGATTT